>PISX010008540.1:0-81297 GCA_004024625.1 Mellivora capensis
TATGTGTTGCATTCCCCTAGCTCTGGAGTTCTGCAGTTCTCATTGATTAATAAACTTGGTCTTGGTTGGATGTTCTTGCTAATCTTCTGGGGGAGGGGCCTGTTGCCATGATTCTCAAATGTTTTTGCCCCTGACATAACTGCACCACCCTTGCCAGGGGCCAGGCTAAGCAATATGCTTAGTTTTGCTCTGAGTAGCTTTTGTTCCCTGAATGCTTTCTGTAGAACTTTGGAGGACAGGAATGAAAATGACAGCCTTTCAGTCTCTGGCCTGGAGGAGCAGAGAGCTCAGGGGCCCCAGTCCTCAGTGTGCCCTCAGAGAAAAGCAGTCAATCCCTCCCATATCCCTGGTTTCCTACCACACTCTGTGCTCACCCAGCCTGTGACCAAGCATTTCTATCTCTGGTGCACAATCCCGTTTGGAGTCTCTAAACCCAGCAGATTCCTGCAGCACACTCCCACGCCACTCCTTCAGGATGAGGAAGGAGGGCGTCTCCCCATATCTGCTGCTTGTGATGTCCCTGCTCAAAGAGCAGCGGCCCTACTGTGCCTTGGACCATGGTTTAAGGTAACTCCAAGCTGAGAGCCCCCACCTCAGCTCCGTCTCTGTAGCCGGCTTCCCCGCTCCAATACCTGGGAGCTCTGCCACACTCAAGACACCCCTGGTCTTTTTGTAACCCCATGGGTCCTGAGACCACAGTGTCCCCATTGGCTCCAGCTCTCCACTTGGCCTCCAAAGTGACATCCCTCAGTGGAGCAGACTTCTAAAAGTTCTGATTTTGTACTCCACTGCTCCTTCTTGCTGGGAGCCAGCCCTTCCCTCTGTGGTCTGTCTTCCCCTATATCACCTTGGATTCACTTCTCCGTACATCCTAACTTCCAGAAAGTGTCATTTTTCTGTTCCTAGAATTGCTGCTCTTCTTCTCTTCCATCTCCTATTGAGTTTGTAGGTGTTTGGAATGGTTTGATAACTATCTAGCTGAACTCCTGGTACCCAATGATACTTAAATCTATTCTTCCACCATCTTGCTCCTCCCCCAAAGTCATTATTCTTGTTGATTGTCTCTGTTGCTTTCTGGTCTTTGTTGCTTTTGGTCTCTTTCCTGCTCAGAATGTCCCCGTTAGTATTTCTTTCAGAGCTGGTTTGGTGTTCATGAACTTCTTTAGTTTTTGCCTGTCACAAAAACTCTTTATCTCTCCTTCTATTCTGAATGACAGTCTGCTGGATAAAATATTCTTGGCTGCATATTTTTCCCATTTAGCCTGTTGAGTATATCATGTCACTTTTTTCTGGCCTGTCAAGTTTTTGTGGACAGGTCTACTTATAACCTTGTGTGTCTACCCTTGTAGGTTAAGGACTTTTTGTCCTTAACTGCTGTCAGAATTCTCTCTTTATCTTTGTATTTTTCAAGTTTCACTATGATATGTCTTGGTGTTGACCTGTTCTGTTGATTATGAGGGGAATTCTCTGGGCCTCTTGGACTTAAATGCCTGTTTCCTTCCCCAGATTAGGTAAGTTCTCAGCTATAATTTGTTCAAATAAAACTTCTGCCCCTTTTTCCCACTCTTCTTTGGGGACTCCTATGACACAGATATAATTGCACTTTGTGGAATCACTGAGTTCCCTAATTCTATATTTCTGATCTAATAGCTTTTTTCCTCTCTTATTTTCAGCTTCATTATTTTCCATAATTTTATCTTCTATATCACCTATTCAATCCTCATCATGATTACATCCAGTCAGTTTTGCATCTCAGTCATAGCATTTATTAATTTTGTCTAATGCATTTTTAGATTGTTTTTAAATTTTTTTGTTTTTTTTGTTTGTTTGTTTGTTTATTTGTTTTGTTTTGTTTTTGTTCTTTTTAAATCTCTCCATCCAGGTTTCTCTGGTGTCTTCTATGGTTCTTTCAAGCCTAGCTAGTATTCTTATGTCTGTTATTTCAAATTCTTATTCAGATATATTGCTTATACATGGCTGTGATTTCTTCTTGATTTTTCTTTTGGGAGAATTCGTCCATCCTGTCATTTCCCCTAGGTTTTTGTCTTTTGCATATCATGAAAACATGTTTTGTTTCCTGCTCCTGAGAGTAATACTATATTAACAAGGTGTCCTACACTGTCCAGGGCCTAGTGCTTCAGGAAGTGTTTCTGCTATATGCTGTGTACCCTCTGCTGCTGTGTTTTGGCTGCTCTTTCCACAGGTAAGTCCTTTGCAGAGTTCCTCCTTGCTTGCAGGGGGCAGTGTTTGGACCTTAACTCGGTATGCTTTATTTTATTTGTTAGGCCTAATTAAAAAACAAAAAATATCCTGATCCAAGAAAAGAGAAAAGAAAAAGGACAAAAAAAGGCAAACAAGCAGACAAACAAAAATCTAAGCCTGATTCCAAAGAATAAAAAAGAAGGAAAAAAGAAAAGAAAAAGAAAGAAAAAAAAAAAAAAGAAGTCTGATCCAAAAAAGGAGAAAAGTAAACAAACAAACAAAAAAATGTATAAAACTATAAATCTGATAGTAAGGAAGAAAAAAAGAAAAAAAAGAAATGAAAAGACAATAAAAATTAAAAAGCAAGCAAGCAAGCCTGTTCCTATTTCCATCAGAACTGAAGATGCTCTTTGGAGCATCATCAGCAGACCTGGTAGATATTTATGGATGGGGCAGAGGAGCCCTCTGTTGGTCTTCTGAAGGAGAGGCTGGCTGGACTGGCCTAGTAAGGATTCTCCTGCAGAGCAGAGGGGTGTGGAGTTTGGTGTAAGTGACACCAGCTTCCACTGGAGGCTTTCTGAATTCTAACCATGCTGCTGGAATGGAGGGTGGAAGAAGGTTTCACCCTGCTTTCTCATCTCTGAGGAGGAGAACTCACAACTGCTGCTGCTCAGGAGGCCTTCACAGAAAGGTGAAAAATCCCTTCCTGTGTCCCAGGCTTTAGTCAGATTCCTGATCTCAGCCCGTCTGTGTATAGGCCATCAGCATACCAGCACCATAGCTCTACTGTGTTTTATCTCTGGCCCATGACAAGGATTAAAAACTCCAAATCTTCAAGGGTCCCCATAAGGCACAGACCCACTCTCCTCCCCCAGAGGAGAGCCTCCTCGTATGGCACCATTCTGTCCCAGAAAAGGATTCTATTGTGACTCACAGCAAAAAAAAACTGCAACCAGGTTACCTGTGCTCTGTGAGCACCCCTGTCTCCTGCTGCTGAACAGCTATCAATCACTCCTGGTGAGCTCTTTGTCTTTGGAGAGGCAAAAATACCCCTTCCAAATGTACTCCAGGAGGAGGAGAGAGCTCTTCCAGCATGACTGAGGGGATCCCCTCACCACAGTGTATTGTGTAAAACCTATGCTCCAATCTCTATCCTGCTTTTTTCGCTTTCTCTCTGGCTTCTGTCTGTGAAAAGGGCTCCCTCCCCTTTACGGTCTTGTGGATTTTCTCTCCCCCAGTAGACAGCTCTGAGCCTCACATCTGTTCTCTCCCTCTAATTGTGCAGATTGTTTTCTTAATCCTCTGATCAACTTCCTAGTTGTTCAAAATAATTTGGTGTTGATCTAGTTGTATTTGAGGGATGAGGCAAGCCCGGGTCCCCCTACTACTCTGCCATCTTAACTCCTCCCTCTGTTTGAGATTTTTAACTGTTTATGGCAGGAGGACAATTACAGTACCAACAGTCTGTTATGGCTGGAAGCTGACGTCTTTATACTTAAAGTTTTTAATGTATTGTATATTTTTTTCTAATTATCTAAGAGCTTATCATTCTACGGACTCAGATTCTTGGTCAAGTGCAATGGACATGTTAAATTGATTAAAATGTGTTTGTAATATGAAGAGTGACCGGAGGACAAGAAATGAAAGATCACAAGAGCTTCATGATCATTTGTTCATGCTGAGGGGTTGATATAAACAGATGATGGAAGATAGTGAATGATACCAGTTTTTGAGGAATGGGATATTTGTCTACAGTGAAAACATGTCCAGAATTGTACCTCTGATGTTCAATTTCATCATAATGAAATTATGATGAACATAATATTTTGTACGGTATCTATATTACTTGGGTCTTTAGTATTCATTCTCTATAAATTTGCAATTTTTACAGAATTCTAGAACAAAACCATTGATTATTATTCTAAATGAATGCAGGTAATTATATATACTTTTGACACCTCTACCTTATTTCTGACAGTTTTCTTTTCTTTTTTTTTTCCCTCCTCTGTAATGGTGGGGGTTGGATTGGCAGGTGCCTGACATGGTTCTGAATGTGACACTTATGCTCCTCTTTATTGCTACCACTTTTTCTTCTTCTCCTTCCTGATTGTGTGTATTCTTTCATTTCCTACCCTTTGTTACTCAAGTAGAAGTGGATATTGGGAATTACAGTGGTGAGAATTGGTATAGAAGAGGAAAAGGGTTTTGATTCATTAGTTCTTCCTTCGTGTCCCTTGGTCACTTCTGAATCATGATCCATATAAATGTAGCTTAAAGTCTTTGAGGCTAGATTCCTGAAACCAGAGCTTGTTTATTGAAATTTGAGAAAAAAAACAACTCTAGGAGCAGGTTGACCCAGTCTCCAGTGGCTTTTGGAACTATCATAATATACCTTCTTTCATGTCACTCTAATGAAATAGGAATGCTGAATTACTGCAAATTGATTTTGTTTTCAGTTACAAGAGCTTATTTAGGGGCAAGATGGAACAAAGGAACAATATGTGTTTGCTTAAGAATATACAGTGCAAATTGATTGACCATAAAATGATATAAAATTTAACTTTTGTTTTACCAGAGCTCCTTTCTCCTTCTGCTAATTTCTCCATAGGAAACATCTGTAAAATTGGCTTTCAGCACTGTAGGAGATAGGTTCCTTTTCCAAAAATATGTATTTTTTAAATAATGTACTCTATGATGCAGACTGTAGTAATAGTTTTAATTCATGTTTTTCCTGGTCATTGATATTTTAAGACTTTAATGGGTTCTCTCCATATTAAAAGATATATGTACACAGATGCATACTAAACAGATTTTACATTCAATCCAAGTTATCTTTAAAAATCATGAATATATGCCATGTTAGGCCATATTTTGAGTGAAGATAGAAGAGAAATGTGTATTTTCCTTGAGACAGGAACTGACATGTGTTGCATATTTATTTTTTTGGTGTGTGTCTAAATTATTTTAACTCTTTGGAGGCAGACTGTATTTTCTAAAACTAGTGGGATATTTTTTGGTCTCACATGCCCTTCCAGAAACTTGTCATTGTCCCATCTATGGAATCTATTTTTCTGTCACTTGAATTTAGAGTCTACGTCACTATCCCAATGAAAAAACAGCAGCAGAAGTGACATTCATGACATTTGAGGCTAAGTCATGAAAGGCAATACATATTCTTTCTGGCTTACTATTTTTCTCAAAATTTTCACTCTTGGAATTCAGCCACATGATGGAAGCTTAGGACACATGGAAAGATCACGCATAAGTATTCTGGCCAACAGCCCCAGTAAAACAGCTAATAGCCAGTATCAACCACCAGACATGTGAATTAAGAAGCCCTCAGGGAAGGTGAACCATGAGAGACTATGGACTCTGAAAAACAACCTGAGGGTTTTGAAGGGGCGGGGGGGTGGGGGGGTGGTTAGGGGAGCCAGGTGGTGGGTGTTAAGGAGGGCACGTATTGCATGGAGCACTGGGTGGGTGCAAAAACAATGAATACTGTTATGCTGAAAATAAATTAAAAAAAAAAAAGCCCTCAGGGATGCCTGGCTCAGTCAGTTAAGCGTCTGACTAAGGCTCAGGTGGTGATCTCAGCTTCCTGGGATTAAGTCCTGTATTGGGCTTCTTGCTCAGTGGGGAGCCTGCTTCTCACTCTACCAGCTGTTCCCTCCTGCTTCTGCATGCTCTCTCTCTCTCTCTCTGGGGGGAAAAAAAAAGGTCCTCAGATGATTCTAGGATCCAGTCTGAGAGTCATCCACAGGTTTTAGGTCTACCAGCTGAGGTACCAAACCCATCATGGAGCAGAGCAAAATGTTTAATTCAATCCTTAGTCTTTGAGATGTCCCTACTAAGGCTGAGTTGAGCAGAGCTGAACAAGCCACAGAGTCTTCCTCAAACTGCAGTTTTTTGAGCAAAATAAATATCAGTCCTTTAGGCCATTAAGTTTCATGGTGCTTTTATAGACAGCAGTAGATAGCTGGAACACATTTTAATTTCAGGCAGTAAAGTGCGGCCAAAATTAAACTTAATATATGTGGTAGCAGCTTTAAGACCAGGAGGCAGGCAGAAATAAGAAACATCTTTAAAAGTGTTAGTAAAATCCTAAAGAGGTCAAAGAGACCAATAAAGGAAGCCTCATTGACCTGGAAAGGCTGTTGGTAAGGACTCAAAAGAAAGAGAGGAAAATGGCATTGGAAGCTGGAGAAGCTGGAGGAAAGGGGACTCTTGTTATATAGTGATAGAAAGTTTAGCAACAATGTCTCCTGCAGTAAGGTGGAAAATAAGAAACATACCTATTTTCCAGCTAAGAAGATTTGCAGAAAGAGGGTTGAGAATGCTTTGCCACCTGTCTGTTTCTAACAGCCTGTAGTAGAATGTAAGGAAAAGAGATGAGCTAAAGAAAGAACTGTTATATATAACGTCTCCAGGACTTGCTGGGTTGGAAAAGAAAACTGTTTCTCATTCCCAGCCTTTCCAGATGGCAAATGATACTAAAATTAAGATGTGGCTTCTGAGCAGAGATCAAATCCAGGGTGCTGTCAGGAAAACATGGTCTAAATATAAAATCATTTGTGAAAGCCTCATAAAATTTTCAGATAGTGCCTTATAGACCACTTCAAATAAACAAAAGTACCTCTAAGGATCTTAAGGGGTGCCTTATAGACTCCTTCCATAAAACAGTAGGGTTTCTAAGAACATTAAGGTAGATGCCTTTAAAGGGAACCCAAGTTAGAAAAAAAAGCTTATCTCAATAAGATTTGGATATATTACTTTCGTGTAATGGGGTGGGTTATAAAGTGATTCATAAGAAACCCACAAATCATTTAAAGGAATTTTGTTTTCTTCTACTAAAAAGGATAGAGACAGTACAAAATTAAGAGAAATTTGTATCCCCAAATATCTGTGACCAGGAAGCAGATTAAGAAAGTCACCCAACTGCAAAGACAATCTACATTTTATGGAATAGAAAAGATAAGGTAGTGGGTTGAAAGAGCCCAAAGGCAGAGCAAAGAGCCCTGGAGACCTGTAGGTGCTAAGACCGGTCAAGGAACTGGTAACCATTTCTGGTTTTATTTTAGAATATACCAGTGACAGCTCTGTTCCATCTATTTTTCCCATTTGAATGTGCATACATTTAATGGTTTTCTTCCATATATCACATCATTGTTGGATGTCAAGTGCATGTGGAATAGAAAAATCATCTCTTTAGTTCACACATCTGTAGATCAAGAGGGATGTCATTCAAGGCTAAACCCAAGAAACCACACCCAAAGATCTTCATCTGATTTAGATGTCAAGATCCTGGATCTTAAACTCAATCCTGATGTACTTGATAGAGGGATCATAGCAGAGAAAGTGAGTTTATTTTGCATATAGAGATGTGAATCAGTGTGGCCAAAAGTGGATTGTGGCAGATTTTAGTTTCTAAAAAGAGTCTCCACAATATTTCTGGTCCCAAATGCTCTTCCAGGATCTGCCAGTTGCCCATTAATGGAATGCATATCCCATCCCCTGAAACTTGAGTAGACTTTAGTGACTACATCGGAGAGTAAAATGCTGCAAAAGTGATGCTGTGTGGCTTCTGAGGCCAGAGCATGAAAAGAAATGGAGCTTCCACCTAACTTCTTTCTCTTGGAATGGTGACTTTTGTAATCCCACGCTATTAGAAGGCCAAGTCACCGGCAGAGGCCATGTGTATATGTTCTTGCTGATGGCATCAGCTAATGTATCAGACAGCACCCAGAATCACTTGCAAGACTTGTGAGTAACTGAGCCTTTACATGATTCTGCTCCCAGCCTTCAAGCTGCCCCAGCTGACATTGTGTGAAGCAGAGATGAGTTATCCCTACCAGACTTTGATCAGCTTAAAGAATTACAGGCCAAATATATATAAAAAATTTAAGCCACTAGATTATGAGATTATTGTTATTCAGCAATAGGGAACTCAATTGAACACCAAGAGTACTGTAAGCTGGGTATGATCAGCTACTTTACAGATGAAGAAATATGCTAACAGCCACATAGCATGTAAGTGGCAGAGCTGAGTTGTGGATTCCAGGGTGCCTGAAGACACAGTTTGACTTCTTTCCACTCTTTGACCCACGCCTTTGAGAAGGTAGAGGTTGATCAGAAGGACATTGAGCTGAACTAAAATGTTTGTTAAGCTCTAGTCTGAAAAGATTGAATCCAGTAGAAAGAAGGTGAGATTTGTAACCTGCCAAGGGTTCAGGCCTTCCTTGAAAACAAGGCACACTTTGCACTCAAGAAAATTTATGGTCAAATTCTGCTCGTATATTTACGAGCTTCGGTGTGACCTCGAGAAAGCTGTATAATTTCTCTGTGTTCAAGTTTCCTGAGTTGAGAAACGATGATATAATATCTGTCTTGCAAAATTGTTGTAAGGTTTACGATTGTTGTATGGAAATAAGAGAAACTATTATTACGAGTCTAGATGTATGAATGTAGTCATTTGAAAATCCTGCTGGAATATGGGTGGCACACATCCATTGCTCTCTGACTTCCAATTAAAGCGTCAGCATTGAATTTGGCTATTACCTCTTTTTCCTTCTGGAATCCTGCTGCCACTTGCCATCTCTTCCCCTAGTTTCAGATACGCGCTGCCCTCAGAGCCTCTAGTTATAGGAGTCTACCACTTCCCCTACTCCGCAAAGAGGTTCTTCATATCTCCTTCCCTTACCACAAAATTTCCACCTTGAATTTTAGCTAAAATCAATTATTTGTTTAATGACATTCAGGTGCAAATGAGGCTTAACCCCATGAGACCTTTGCTCTTTAAAAGAACAGCTCATTAAGTACTATGAATCTTTAATTGTTAGAAGTAGTGGGAGAGACAATTTTGTTCCCAGAGTTCTTTGCCTACTCTCTCTTTCCACCCACAATAAGCAAAAAATACTCCTGAAAGCTACTTTGTAAGCTCTCTGCACCCTTTTTGGAAAACACTTCATAACCCAACAGGGCCCAGTAGAAATTAATTGTTGCCTGGGGAGATAACTGAGATTGGCAGCAAAACACAAACGAAATTTATTTTGAATTGTGACAATTTTTGTTCTATTTCTTATTCTCCACAAATAGTGGATGGAGTTGGGTAGGGGAGGAGGCTACTATTTATTGATTGCCTTGACATAGCAAGTGCTTTATTATGTAGCTCTCATTTAAAGTCATTGTCTGCTTGTGTATTTACTTTCTGGATTAGCTAAACTTTCTTCTCTTAGAAATATATTCACTATTAGTAATTATTTGAGCCCTATGAGACACTCAAGGAAAAGAAAGAAAGAGACAATGAGAGAGAGAAAGAGAGAGAGAAAGAAAAAGGTAATTATGTTTTTCTTTTGACTATGGCAGGGTGATTTTACTCCATTTTGTTTGACAAAGGCATTTCTCTATGCTGAGCTATAGAGGCTCATGAGGTAGAAATTACAGAGAATGAAGTGTATAGCTGGAAGTTCTTTTGAACAGCCATTTGATTCACTACTTGGGAAATATGCAAGAGAGGTTTAAACAACTCAGGATAATGAGGGAGATGAAGAAAGGGAATAGGAGTAGATAGAGCTTGTATCATACCACACATATTTTTATTCACTGAGAGTGTTCTCTAAATACAAAAAAAAAAAAAGCCCAAAACTTAAAAGACATTATGATTTAAACAAGATAAGGCAAAAGTTTGGCCTAAACAATATTGAATAATCCCATCCAAATCTCTGGCTCCATTTCCAGTCAATATAAAGTTGTTAATTTCATTGCATTTCCTTTGGATTTATTACTTCGAATTTTTATTTTGTTTAAGTGCTCTGTCTTAAAATAATTAAACTCACAATTTTATTATGGTAACTTTCCATTTTCTTTAGTCTCAATTTGGTTCCGTTTGACCACAGATTTCCCCATCCAGGGCTCATGTCTCAATAATGTCACTTTATAGTGCCAATATGTGTTCTAGTCTCAAAGTTCCCAGATGGCTGTGTTTCAGAATTTTCTGGAGAGATTTGAAAATTCTGGCTTTCTAAGGCCCTTCTAAAGCTAGTGTACCATAATTCTTTTCACATCTGTCCCTTCCTTTCTATTCTCATTACTACCTAATCCACATTTCACTTGCTGGGTGGGCAATTATCCATTAAGCTGTGTCTCCAGCTCATCTCCTATCTTCCCAAGAATGCTTTTGCCAGACTAATATTCCTAAAAGAATATATCACACATTTTGTTCCTATGTTCAACAACTGTTAATTTATTCCAGGTGCTCTCAGGAATACAATTACCTTTAGTCTGACACTTAAGGCTTCTATCACTTGTCTTCTACGTACCTTTCCAAAATATGTCAGTTTTTCACTGACTTGGGTTCTCTCTAGCACATAAGTTTGATGAATCTTTTTGTCTTAGTTTGGGCTGCTATGACAAAATACCATAAAGTGAGTACCTTAAAATCAAAACTTTGTTTTTCACAATTCTGGATGCTGGGAAGTCCCACAATAAGGTAATAGGTGCTAGTAGACTCAGTGTCTGATGAGGACCCATTTCCTGGTTTGCAGATAGCTGCTTTTCTAGCTGGAAGCTCTGGTTTCCTTTTCTCTTCTTACAAGGACACAAATCCCAGCATGTAGCCTCTACCCTCATGACTTAATCTAAACTGAATTACCTCCCAAAGGCCTTGCCTTCTAATATCACTGCGTTGAGGTTAGAGCTTCAATATATGCATATGGGAAGGACACAAACATTCAGTCCATAATACTATCTTTCCTATTAAAAGGCTTTCTTCCCATGAGCTTTTTGACAACATTTTTCAAATTTTATTGTGAAAAAACTTCAGGCTTACAGAAAAGTGCTAGTATAAAGAATTCCTGATTACCCTTTATTCAGATTCCTCATGTTAACATTTTACCACATTTGTTATGTCATTCTCTCTCTCTTTCATATATATGGCAGACATGATGCTTTTTTACTTCTACCTACTCAATTATGTATTTCTTGAACACAAGGGTATTCTCCTAGATAACTATGGTACAGTGATCAAAATAGGAAATTAGCATTGATACAATACTATCCTCTAATCAACAGAAAATGAAAGGGCAAGACATTAGGTAGAAGAAAATATTGGCAAAATATACATGTGCAAAGACATTGTATTGAGACTATTAAAAGAACTGTTATAATTCAACTATAAGAAGATAAATGCTCCCATTAATAAGTGTATGAGGAGGTACTCAGTATTAGAAATGCGAGTTAAAACTATAGTGAGACTACTGTACACTCAGTAAAATGTCTAAAAATATGAAGATAATATAACAACCCCAAATGTTGTAAGACTATGAAGTGATTGGAGCTATCATGCATTGGTTATAGAATATAAAATCATTCAGTCACTTTGAAAAACTTCTTGGCAATTTCTTAAAAAGATAAACAATAGGTTTTCCATATGAATCATCAATTTCACTCCTCTTTAACTGAAAAATGAAAACATATGTTCACAAAAAGATTGCACAAGTATAACTGGTAACATTTTTAGGTATAAAAGCCAATAACTAGAAACCACTCAAATGTCCATGTTTAGGAGAAGAGATGAATTGTAGTCTACTCATACAATGGAGTAAGATAGTGAAAAGAGATGTGATTCAACTATATGATCAATCTCATAGGTGTGATGTTGATAGAAAATGCAAGACACAAAAGAATAAAACCTTTATGATTCAATTTATACAAGTTCAAAATAAGTAAACATAACCTATAGTGACAGAAATCAGAATATTTCTTGCCTTGGCAGAAAGTACATTGACTGGGTAGGTTCACGAGAAAACTTTCTGGTGAGATGTTCTATATCTTGATTGGAATGTGGGTTTTCTAGGTGTCTATGTTTGTCAAAGTTGATTGGCTCATGTGCATTTCACTGTGTCAGTTACACCTTAATAATAAATGTAATACAAAAGATGTAGGCAGGGTGCACTTGAACTACAGAGATAGGCAGAAAGTCAGGTTGTTTGGAAGTAGACCTACTAACGTGTCTGGATGGGAAGGCCTGGGTGGGACTGGAGATTTCCAAAATTCAGGAGAGTGAAATCCCTACAGCAAACCAGTGAACTGAGTTCACTTAGAGACACAGACAACCTTTGGTGAATTTGCAGGGATGGAACCAGATAGAACTCAATTATCCTCTATCCTTTCCATTTCCTGCCAGGCCTTTCCATTGCGTGAACCATTTGAAAGCCAAGAGGGCATGGTTGCTGTGTAGTATGTAGTCCCTTTTGGCCAGCTATAGTGTAGAGAAGAGAAGGAAGGAGATTTGATCTTAAGAAGAAAACAGAAGATAACTGCATTCATCTTATTTTTACTCAAATTTAAAGGGCATCATTTAATTGTCATAATGGTGGCTTGGTCAAGAGATTCTATAGATTGGGTGGTGGGGAGGTGGTGAGTTGAGGCTATAAGAAAGAGTGATTGGAATGATTGGTTGTAGAATGTAAGCTGTGTAGTAATGGATATGAACACATGATGGGATGAGGGATAGTGTGATTCTGGTAGTGTCAGTGGAATATAAGGCCTGGTAGGGTCACAGGATTATTGGAGTTGGAGTACTAGAAGGGGTTTTTGCAAATAAAACTATGGAGGGATTTCAATTAATAGTAGCAAAAATCAAGTATATGTCCATGGGAATGAATCAGTGGGTAAGGTAGCATAGAATACAAAATGATTGTAGAAGAGGAAATCAAGGAACCAAACAATCAGGGTAATGGAAGAATTGTTTGCATATATCTTGAAATCATCAAGAATTATCACAGGATGGTGAGAGCAACAGAGAGTGAGGAGCTAAAAGTTTAAAAGAATGATGAGGAGTGATGAGAGGGGAACCAGAGATGACTGCAATCAGGAGGAGAAGTGGCTGGTATAGTCTGTTAACTTGAGTCATCCTTGATACCTACTCTTTCTCAGCCCCAGAATTAACCAATCATTAAGTCCTGTCAATCTATTGCTTTTCTCAATATTGCACTATTCTAGTCACTAGCCAGATTTTTTAAAAAATCATTTCTCCCTGTTTCAGAACACTTATTTTCTAATTGGTCTTCCAGTACCTACTCTTATAGGTTTGTTTTCTTTGCTGCTATCACAGCAAACTTTTTTCAGTAAATACGATCGTGCAGTTCCCCTTTATCTTCCTCTGATCCAACACTTAAACTTTTTTGGTGGGTCTCTGCTAATTTTAAGATTAGGGGCGAAATCCTTCAGGTCTAAAAGGGTCTGAATGAGCTGGCCTCAGGTCTACCCATCTAGACTTAACCAGTGACATATTCCCTTATCACCTCTCTGTGCACCAGTCACAGCAACTTTGCTGTTCTGTCCTCCAACTGGCTCTTTGCAGATGCCACTTGCTTTGCATGGAATGTGCACTCCTTTACCTCCCTGTGTTTCACCAGATTAATTAGGAGTCATCAGCTGAAGCTCTGTTCAAATATCATCTACCTAAGAAAATCATTCTCAATATTTCCCAGACTGGGTCAATGCTGGCGAGTGTATATAGAACTATATGAGTGTATATATAGAACTATATGAGTGCTTCTTAAGGACGACATCCAAAGGGCTATCTCATATGGGAAATATTTAAAATTTATGTTGGCTTCTCTCCTGTTTAGAGTTATGCTCAGCTGGTTGCTGGGACAGTAAAGACCAGACATGAGTAGGAGAACACCTTTAAAGAAGTCACAAATGAAGTCTGGTGTAATGGTTTCACAGCACAAGAGTCTAGTGGAGGAGAACTGGTTTGGACAAGTGTGTAACTTTTTAAAAATTTAATTATATATGTATTTATTTGACAGACAGAGAGAGAGAGATCACAAGCAGGCAGAGAGAGAGGGGAGGAAACAGGCTCCCCGCTGAGCAGAGAGCTCGACGTGGGGCTTGATCCCAGGACCCTGGGATCATGACCTGAGCCAAAGGCAGAGGCTTAACCAACTGAGCCACCCAGGTGCCCCAAGTATAACTTTTGCTGGAAGCTCACTCCAGTGCCATTTTTATAGCTCAGTGATTCTAATTCCACACTGAAGAATAAAGACTGATACTGAGCCACATGCTTTTGCTCAAAGTGTAACAGTTTCCACTAATCTAAACCAGTAGGGGTGCTGCAATAAAGGAAAAGCCCAGTGCCTCCAAGTAGCAGCATGGGCCTTTAATAATGACACCATGTGGTACCTTGTGGCACCAACAATAGTGTAGCAATTAGTGGTCTGAAACTTCATTTTCATTAGCTTTGAAAACATACCAATACTGGTGATATTTGCACAACTCTATAAATGTACTTTAAAAATTATTGAATTGTACACATACAATGTGTGAATTTATGGTATAAAGTATACCTCAATAAGGTGATAAAAATGTATTAAATAATGATACCAATCCTTGGTCCCATTCTTCAGTCAATTATATCAGAACATCTGGGGCTAAGGCTTAGATATCATTAGGTTAAAATCTCCCCAGGAAAATTAAGCAGTATCTAACAAAGGTTTACATCCATTTACCTTTTGATTTAATCTTGTTTTCTAGAAAGTTGTTCTGAAGACAGCAATACAAATAACATGCACAATGTTGGAGCACTGTTTGAAAATTTAAAATATGGAAAACCATCTAAATACCCATTCATAAGAGGATAGTCAAATAAACTGTGGTGCATCCACACAATAGAGAGTATTATGCAGCTATAAAAAAGAATGAAAAAGAGCTTTCCAAACCAATATACAGTGGTATTCAGGGCATCAATAGTAGGGTAGGGTACTCTTTTAAGTACAAATGAAAGAGATATAAGAATACACACACACACACACACACACACACACATCTGCTCTCATTTGGGCAGAAAGGAATATGGAAAGAATAGATTAGACACTAAAGTGATTATCTAAGGTCAGTGGTAATGGAGTGGGAAGAATGTGGGAGTGGGAATAGGTGGAAGGCATGAGTGGGGGCATATCTCTAAGCCCACCTTCTTGTATAGTTCTGTTAGGACCAAGCAGTGTGTCAGACATTAAAAAATAGGTAATTAGTGTTAACTAGGATATATGGAGAATCCCAACAGAATACACATGGTTCCCTATGAATCCAGCTGCTAAAAATGAATACCGCTGCCATAACAAATGGGAAAAAAGGAAAATAACAAGCATAATATTGGAAATATTTGGCTTACAAGGCCAAAGACACACAGATATGGCACTCTTTTTAGTAAATGTGTTTTTCACAGAGGTTTGTATTAGTAATTCTGAAACTACATATATTCTAAAATTGAGTAAATAAGTAAATAAATTGTGGATAGTGAGAGCCAATTTATTACTATCAGAGAAAGGAGTAACAAATGAAGAAAGAGGGAAGGCTGGAATGAACCCTGTGGATTCAGGTCATAGGGATGAGTTTTAACTAGTGGAGAGGGAGATACAGAGATAGATGTGTATGTACTTGTGTATTCCTGTATATATTTCTTTGATCTCTTCACTTAGAGGACCTAAAAACAGTAACACCCCTGCAGCAATGAGTATATCTAATGCCCAAAACTTGGTTTCTAAGCACTATTTTTAAATAAAATAGCCGAGTCCAAGGCTGAGTGCAGGGTAAGCCTGGCTTGTGGCATCAGAAAGCAAATGTTCAAAACATGATGGAAGCATATTGAAAAGGTCAGATACCAACTTGAAGTAGTTCCCAACTGTCAAAGCTGGGAATATTGGATTATAATTCATAGAATAAAACAAATATCCAAGTCTGCACTGATAAAACACATAATTGAACAAATAACCCCACATACAAAAGAAAGGGCTGTTTTTCCTTACAGTGAAATTCCAATGAGTAAATGTAATAAGAACAGTGGAAATATAAAACCGACATTTGGCAAATGCCACTGTAATAATTGTTTTAGGGAAACCTCAATGGATGCTAAAATTAGTGGGCAAACATATAATTAGAAACAAGATATTTGCATAATCTCAGAATATCTCACCACAAGATATGAATTACAAAGAAAAAAGTAGTATCCTTGAAGTGGAGAAACTTGGCAGACACTAACTTCACCAAGTAATCAAAATTAACATCACCAATAGCATGACACATTGACATCCTGGACTTCCTAATAGGATGACCTGGGAAGGGCATGACACCATTTCTGTGGTTTCTTGTCAAAAGTACATACCTTTCATTTAATCATGAAGAGACATCAGACAAATTCAAACTGAAGAACAGTATCCTTCAAAAGTGTTAAGGTCATAAAAGATGAAGGAAAAGAGACCGAGGGCCAGTCCCAGACTGGAGGAGACTGAGAAAACATAACAGCCAAATGCAATGTGGGATCTTCAATTACATCTTGTTTGGGGCTTGGGGAAGGCTCTCTGGAAGGCCAGGCAGACTCGGTACTTTTAGAATAGGTGATTGCTTGAGTAATTGAAGAGGTAGGGCCAAATGCGTAATCCAGAATGTGATATGAGCCATAGAATTTAAGAACGGTCTTGTGGCACCCTGTATTTTCCAGTGTAGCATTTATCAAATTATAATCACATACATATCTGTTTCTGCTATAAGAATATAAGCTCCATGAACACAGATAGGTACCCATCCATCTCATTCACCACTCTGTCCCAGTGCTGAATCCATTATTCAAAATATGTGCAGAAAAACATAGCCTCAGTCTTCATTTGCTGGTCAGGTCCCTGCAAGCATATTCGTCTCTCACTGTTACTCCAAGTACCTCCACTAGTTGGAATGCTCTGTTCACAGGTAACTGGGGGCTCTATCCCTTTATTTAATGCCTCTCCTTCCTTTGGATTCAAAGCAAGCCCAATTTTTATTAGGCAGCATCTTGGGCTTTGGAGACTAGATATACATATTCAGATGCCTGTTCTTTCGTACTACAGCCTACAATCCACCTCAGGACTATCCTCCTTTCCAGGCTTGGCTACTTCAACAGTAAAGAAAGGTCATTGTATTTTTGAGCAGTGATTATCAAACCATTTTTAAAGTTTGTTGTTTTGTAATTATTGTGAGTAGATTGTTTACTTATGTTTACAGGCTCCGTTTCTTTAAAAAATTCATTGTATGATACCCAGAGGTGTACATAAATAATACAGGTAAAATGGAATTACTCCCATCTGGTTAGAGGAGGGAAGTGGAGGGAAGTGGGCTGGGGAATAATGCAGAGCGTTCTCAGCTGACCACCCCATTCCCAACCACCACTCCTCTCTGAGAGCCTTTGAGGTATGGGATACAAACCTTTTGTCCATAGTTTGAAAATTCTGGGATAGAAGATTGTTACAATTTTGCTGCCATCTTTAGAAACACTGGTTGGTATCTCCTGAGAACTATGGCACTCGTTCTGCTCCCTTCTATTTTGTATTTACCACGCTACAATCTTGACTAGAAAAAATGGAGTGCATCTATTTAGACCCAAGACCTAGTACAAAGCCTTCACCTCTTGGTTCACTTGATGAAAGTTTCTTGATGATGATCACAGGACCAGGGTTTCCAGAAATTTTCCTGAGATGGCCCCAAAATTGGGCCTGGGGACAGAGAGAGGATTCGAATTAGTGGGCAGAGGTCATTAATTTCTTATCAATGAGGACTGTGCAGTAGTAATGTCAGACAGAGGAGGTCATGGAACAAGACACCATTAGGAATTTTGGAGGACACCAGGAGATATCATAGGTGCAGGATGGACTGAGGATGGGGGGCTGACGAGATCCATGGGTGTAATAGACTACTGCTACCCAAGATGGCCTAAATCTAGAAACAGAAGTGATCACCCCACGGTGACATCCTCAGCAAGCTATTTGGACTCCAAGGTAATTGGAACTGGCTAGGTTCCAGGTACCTTAAAGATCAAGTCCCAACAGAACATGGGCAGGCTCCAAAGCAAAACTTTCCCCGACATTCCCCAGTCCTCATCTCTCAGCCCCTATTCTTGGCTCAAGCCTGAGCTCTTTTTCAGATCCAGATGAGACACCCAGATCCAGATGAGAAAATGATGATGGCTGGAACGCTGGAGCACTCTCCACTAGGGAGTTGTGCTGGCTTGGTGGGTGGCACAGGCTCGCTGGCTGTTGGTGGGAGCATCCTGCCCTCTGCTGGATTTGGCAAGAAGAATGCATTTGCATTGCCTGCTAAGGAATTAATTAGATGGAAAGCTTTTTTAAAATTTTCTCTGAAAACGAATATTTGCTTGCATGTTGATGAGGTCTAATTAATCAGGGAGCACATCCTTTAAACGACATGGTTTCTTAGGGGATTTCCAGGTATCCAGGAAAAAATCCTTTTCATATGTCTACTTCCTGCTCAGAAAGCAGAGGTGTAAAATATATAGTGCAGACATTTTTAAAGAAATGTAAAGTCTCAAAGCCACATTTCTAGTAATTTTTAATGAATTTGTATAGTCTGATGTGATAGAACTTCGGAGTATGGTCGGACAGACTGCGTGGGTTTAATTCTGCAAGATACTGAATCTCCCTGAAACTGAGTCTCTTCATGTGTCAGGGATCAAACCCACTTTGAAAGGTTGTCGTGAGGATTGAGTGAGCTAATTGTATGTGGAAGGACTTGAGTGTGCCCACTAACACCGTGGCCTTTTATACATATGCACTGTGTTCAGGTTCACACAAAAGTATGCATGCACATGCTCACGCACACTCACGCACACACTCATGCACACACACACACACACACACACAAGGTTCACACAAAAGCATCAAGCAATGTTGTTTGATTATTGACTTTTATTTACTTCCTGAAATTGATTCTGAGTAAAACTAGAAAACGGACACCAATATTTCAAATCTAGAGAATGAAAGGAGCCTTCTTAAACATGTTGAAAGAAAGCAGAATGGCCTTAACATAATTTTTGTAAGACGGCCTGGAGACAGAGCAACTTTTTGCTAAGTAGTATTTACCTTTGAGTGCTTGTCATCATGTTCCATATAATCCATAAGAACATCTGTATTTCTCACTTTCATAAACAGAAAAATGGCCAAAATGAATTCTCAGGAGAATCTCATATAGGTATCCAATCCCTCCGTTCCTTCTTTTCCTCTTTTGTTCTGAGTCCTTCTCTATTCCTTACTGTCCTGTTCTTTTCCTGTTTGATGAAAGCATAAATAAGTTATTTCCACTAGCATTGTCATTGCTGGTGAGGCTGAGCCATTTCTTGTCCCCTATAGCAATTCTATAAACAAACCTACCCTTTTCTTTTCGGTGCTATTATTACTTTTGGAGTAGAATATGGTCCTAGCTCCTAAATCGTTGGTCATCCAAAGAATGAAAAGTTGAATGACAAAGGTGTTGATATTAATGTAGTAGCTCTTTAATTAAAAAACCAGATTTTAACTGAAAATTTGTTTAATTGATTTTATCCTCTTCATTAGCAGATATGCTTAATAAAGGGTTTTCAACCTCCCATTTGTGCTTGCAGCTGAAGAGCAAACCCAAGTAATTGATCTCCTTGCCAGCCTCCATAAGTGCTATATTGATGTTTTATAGAAAATTTAACTTCAAGAGAAATTTAACACCAGTTGTTGAAGACACAAAGGAATAAGCTACGATCTTGATATGTGAGATATTCAGGCTTTAGATACCTATATAAATAAATATGTGATAAGGTGGTGATGTGGAAATTGAGGAAGAAATAACCAGAAGAATTCATTTATTCTTGAAGAATGAAAAATTTTCCAGGTGGGCAAAGTGTGTGTGTGTGTGTGTGTGTGTGTGTGTGTGTGTGTCTGTGTGGGGTTGGAATAGTAGGCAGGGGAGCAGCCTTCAAGGTAGAGTGTACCAGATAAGGATGATAGTGTATTATAGAAATCTGTGCTGTCGCCAGAATAACAAGGGTGGTGTGTTTGAGGCTAGAAAGGCAGTTTGGAACCAAAAGAAAATCCTATTTAAACGCTAAGATATGGACCTTCAATCTCACTGGGTATGTGTGTTAACCAATACACTTGAGTGATGGATCGATACGATGCCTCTATAATCTGTTAGGGAAGTGTTTACTAGGGAGGAGAGTTGGGTTTAGGGCGGTATTATAATTCCCTAGTCTTTAAAAATACGTGTGACTTGCTGAGTGGGAACTGTACTAGCCTCTATGTTCCATGCAAACTCGGTTGAATTAGTGACTCCCAGAACAGACTAGAATCCTTAGCATCTTTAAAACACAACAGCTTAAATCCCTTTTGATGCATCGGAGAGTCATGCATTTTTAAAAAGTAGTTATGTCTTGTTAGTCTTAGATAACCATATACTCTAAAATATCTGGAATCCAATGCCTGAAGAGAAGCGTTTGCAAATGGCATAAGTCATTTCCTATATCCAACCTGCCATTTTTTTCACGTAAAATAAAAAGGAGATCAAGAAAGGACCTGTGGATAAAAGCTTTCTGCTTTGCCAAACATGCTTGCTCACCTGACCAATCATTTTTAAAAAGCCAGATAATTTATACAAACTGCTTGGCGTGGCATTACTGGTCCTAACTCTCCTTGTCTGACTATAGTCATTCCATAAACATCATGAGAGACAGGATTGCTTCCAATAAAGCTTTGTTTATAGCATCTTAAGGGAAAGCACTTTGAATTGATATTCCCAATCCGTATCTTCATAATGAGATTTACCGGTAGCTTAAAAAATTTTTCTTTTGTGTGTTTGCTCAGCACTTAGCTCATTATAGACATTCTGAAGAATGGAGCACATTGCATTAAACAATTTGAACAAAAGTAATGTGTAAATAAGTATAAGTGGCATAGCTTGGTGTTTAGTGCCCCCACTGCAGCTGTAGGAGCACAGACCGTGTCTGCCTTGTTTGTGCCTCTGTCTCTAGTCCTCCGCACATAGCAGGTGCTCAGTAAACACCTGAGGAATAACGAGACAATGCATAGACTCCCTTTCCTCGTGACTTGGCTTGCCATGGTTATCCTAAGGGCAAAATAAAGTAATACTTGCTCCATGACTACTTGGGCTCATGAGTTAATGTTTGCAAAGAGCTTTGAACTTCTTGGGAAAAAGAGTGGTGTTTTTGTTGGCACTGTGTCGTGTTTGCAGTGGCTCATGAAGTACTCCTCCTTCTCTTCCTCCGGCTGCTCGCACTGTGCCAACCCTCAGCTCTATGCCAGGCCAGTATCTCCCAGAGGACAGCTGCACTCCTCTTCCTGCCTTCTCCCGCCACCTCCAGTACTCCAGGAGAGGTAGGCACAGAGCAAACGCTGGAAAGATTTCTCTCAGGCCTCCTGAGAGACTCCGGGGTAATGGAATTCAGGTCAATCCTAAGGACTCTTGGAGCAGCAGGAGTAGAGAGGGATGTGGGTTCTTATCCCGCCATGGAAGAAGCTGTTAGGTTAGACAGGTTGATCTGTGAGGCCGAGATTCTGAAGGTGAACTAGAGGCCATCATACGGGTAACTGGGACTAAGTGCCAGCACAAGTGGTTTCTTTTGTGTATATAGTTTTAAGTACATAATACAAAGCTTTGACTAGTAACTGGCAGAAAATAGTTTCATTACAAGCAACTCCTAAGACAAGCCCGATTGCTTTTATATGGGTGAAACTTTCAACTGTCAGGACTACTTTCTCTGTAATTCTTAAATATTTGATAGTGACAGATAAAGGGGCTCTATTTCACAACAGATACCGGCTTCAGTATTTTACAATGTACTTATGACTACAAAAATCGCGCTTATTTTTAGGAACTCAATAATTAAGCAGTTCAAGTGTGATTTGGGAAACAAGAGTTTTTGTTTTTGCTTTGTTTTGTTTTAGTAAGAATGGCTGTCCCTTATGAACAAATTTGAGAAAAAGAGGTTTGTGTTGTTTTGTTTTTTTTCACCATATATTGACTTTCAGCTGATCACACACAACAAATATCTCAAAGGAATGCAGAGAGAGCTGGTTACAGGCAGAATAACCAAATTGACTATCAGTGACTGGATCTGCGTTAAAGGCAGGAACAGTTCCCATTTTCCACAACTTTGAAGTGACTTCTTTTCCAAACCAACTCATGAGGTTTCCTCTGTGTGCGGAAAATTTTTTATTATATATATTTATTTTTTTCCATGATACATATTTGTATACTTGTTGCTGTACATGTAGCAAATATGTTCTCTCCATGTATTGTTCCTAGGGACTGGAAATGGATGTCATGTGGACAAAAACTAACCTGGTTTCCTGTTAAAAAAGCCACATAAACGATGCCTGTTTTGTTTCCAGAAAAATCTCAGGTAAGTCTGGCTTTAGTTGACAGCACGAAGTTAACCAAAAGTCTTATATTTTGTTTAAAAAACTTACAGAAGGGAACTTCTCTCCAATCAAATTGGGCTCGATAATCTGAAAACAAACACAAGAAGAGTTTATCGTATAGTTATATAAGCAGCATTTGAAACTCTGAGAGCTTAATGTCCCCATTAAAGCCATGTGTGAAGCATTTATTTGGGAGTGACTCCAGATAAGAAATGGTTTCCTTCTCCACTTGATTCATTATCAAATGAAGGACCCTGATTTTCCATTTGTTTGGGGCTATTTGAGAATCGCATAGGCATTATTGACTTTTTGTTGTTTTTTTCCCTCTTTATTTGTGAGGTGTTTGATACTAGGCAGTTTGCCCACATCTTAAAATAAACAGATGGGATTCCCCTTCAAGGAAGGAGGAAGAGGGCAGTATGAATTAGGGAGAGATCAAATTTCTTTTTCAGAATGTTAGTGTCCTGTGGTATTGCAGGGGACTGTAATTTCTCGGAGAGAAGACAGCAGGAATTCTTGGGAGCCCTGGCTCAGAGACCAGGAGGAATCACTGTCTGAGATTTGCCACCCAAAGTTCTATGGTAAGTTTGCGTTTGGAATGCGTGGGTTGATTCTCATTTTGTGTTATTTTCTTGTGGTCGGGAGAGGAGGAAGTGAACAAGTTTTAATGAAGTGTTATATACTAAGATAAATAAAATATTGGAGGAAATATTGCTGGGAATTCCTCATTCACATGTTTCATGAGTAAACTGACTGGCAATTTTAGGGTTTCTTTCCTAAATATTTTGGACTTCTACTCTTTGTTACTCAGTCTCTCTTTTTTGTTCTTGTTATTCTTGTTACTAGAATTCTTCCACTTTTTACTTTACTAATAGGGTAGGTGGATTTGCTAATAGGGTCAGTGGATTCCCTTGGTGGTGGGAATGTCTTCTGTAAAAGCAGATGTTAAGTTTGTGACAACCTGACTATTTTTGATCATAGCCGGAAGGTCCAATAAATATGGGAGTACGAAATTACAGCAAGGCAAAGGGAAAAGAGAAGAGAATAGACTAGAAAGGTAGAAGTTCTTATTTAGAGAAAAGAAAGATGTGAGGAGCCAAGTTTAAGTTGTCTAAGCACTGGACTCAAACACGATACCCTAATGATGAAGACGGTGTAAGGCCACTCATGGAAATTCACTCTGTGTGTGTGTGTGTGTGTGTGTGTGTGTGTGTCCTTAACTCTGTATCATCTACAAAGAATAAACAATCAAATATTTATTGAACAGGGGCACCTGGGTGGCTCAGTGGGTTAAAGCCTCTGCCTTCGGCTCAGGTCATGATCTCAGGGTCCTGGGATCGAGCCCCGCATCGGGCTCTCTGCTCAGCAGGGAGCCTGCTTCCTCCTCTCTCCCTGCCTGCCTCTCTGCCTACTTGTAATCTCTATCAAATAAATAAATAAAATCTTTAAAAAAATTTATTGAACAAAAAAGCTATCTCTTTTTGTAGTTGCTACAAGAAATAAAAAGTTTAGCAAGCTAGTTGTTCTTGGGTCCTTTCTGTGTGATGGGCCTCAAGAAGGTAAACAGAACTCAGACAGAGGCAGCTGAAACCCAATAGAAGTTGCAGCCAAAAAGTGAGCGAGCAGTGAGCAGATCGCCCAGTGCTCCCTTAGATCGCCATGAGGGCAGTCACACTTTGGGGTTAGACCACCAGGGGTCAGGGCATTGTCGTCAGGAAAGCTTTTTTAAAGGACCCAGGGCAGTGGATCTCACACTTTTAAGAATGACAAGTGTTTAAGTTCCTGGTTCCTGGGTCTTGCCTGTAGTGATTCTGATTCAGGAAGTTGAGGTGGGAAGTGGGGGTGGGAAGTGGGGGAATATCCCTGGGAATCTTCAGCTTGTAAAAGAGGCAGGTATTGAAGGACCTCACGTTCCAGATAGATGTGTGGGGTTTCTCTAGCTTGTTAATCTTATCAGAGGACCAAGGGTTCAGAGACCATCAGGAAGGAGCCTGGCTCTGAGAGAGACTCAAGGCAGGTGAGTTGAAGAGGTAGTGTCTTTGTCACACAGACCCGGGTTTGAATCCCCTGTGGCTTTGCACAAAGTGCTTTTCTTGGCTGAAATTCAGGTTTCTCCTTTTTAAAAGAGGGCAACCATATTGTCTACTTCTGGGATTTACAGAAATAATGGACACGAAGCACTTAGAAGAGTGGCACAAAATAATGCCATTAGTAAATACTACCACCTACACTGGGGGGAGAAGCGGGAATATCAGTGATAAGCCCTCTGTGGCCAGGAAAATGGTTTGGGGCAGACAGAGCTAAGGTGTGACCAACCAGAAGACTAGTTCTTAGATCTTGGGGGTCCAGGGGCAAGTTCTGAAGATGGACCATAGACCAGAAAATGCATAAACATGAGGGTGGGAGAAACACTTTCTCAAATGTTTCCCAAGAGTGGTAATAAGGAACCCAGATGGCACAGTTAATTGGAATTGTAATTGATCCCCAAATAGTATTTAAGTCAATAGTTCATTGATTTTCCTCAGGAAAACCTTTATAAGAACTTCTAGAAGGGAACAAAGTGAAACGCATCAAATGCAGTGATTTGTTCATATCTGCCACTCACCCTACATGGAAGGAGTAATGAATGAGGAGAAAAAACCGAAAGGAACAGGAACCACAAATCATAAGGCTGTAATGAAATGAAATCCTTTTCTGGTAATTCAGTGTGATGTCGGGTCGTACTGAACTCGCTGGCTCGCTTGCATGTGACTGTTGCCAAGGTACTCTCCCAAGATGAAGCACAAAGGGTAGAGGAAACAGGCTGATACCTTCGTAAGGTGCCCTTCTTCAAAGACAAAGATAAAATTTAGAGGCACTTAAGTGTACGCTGTGACTGAAACAGCCATGGGGGAAAAGAGGAACCGGTGGGAGTGTGATGTAACCAGACTGTCCCTAGAACTTCCTTTCTACCCTGAATGCGCTTCTGATCCTGATGCACTGTGATAAGGCACAGATGGTGAGACAAATCCCAGTAGCTTCATATTTTCACCTGGGAGATAGTCCCTAAACTGGGGTACCTAAGGTATTGCCGAAGGCTAGCTATTTTGAAGAATTTTGTTTATTCTGAAATATAAATTTTTTCAGTGATTTTTCCATAAACCCAAGTTTCAACTTAAATGTATTTTAACCAGTGCTGTTACTTCTCTGGATGCTACTGATGTCTTCTCAGTAAATAACCATGATAATGCATGGCAATGGCAAATAAGTGATGAAGAAAGAGATGTTAAGAGGAGTCACCATTTGGGGGGCTCTTATGCTCTCCTAGGTATTAGGCTGGTTTTATTTCCTCCTTGATCCTTATACTGACCCTGTTAGGAGGCATCATTGTGGAGATTTTCTATGAAAATTTTAAGAAGTCACAAAAGTAGCAAATAGTAAAACTGAGATTCGAATCCAGGTCTTTCTAACTCTAAAATCCATGTTTCTAGTTCTGTAAAATACCGTGAATCTGTCTACTAAGTGCATTTGTAGTAAGCCTGTAGAGTTTGCTTCTTGATTCAGGGTGTTCTATTATTCAAAAATACAATGCAAAGTGTGTGTATTGCTCCCCTCCTTCACTTTTCACTTGTGAGCACTTTAAGGGAGCTCTTTTCCTAACAGCATATATATATAAAATTTATTTATTTACTTATTTATTAATTTGAGAAATGAGTTACTGACTAGTCTGAACTTGCTTGCTGGCATATACATGAAAGTGACAATTTTTTCTTCTCCAGTTACTTAAGCCTGGTCAAATTTCCGTTATCCTTGGGCAGATACCATCATCTTTGTTTTTTCTATTAAAAAATGAAAACAAAACACACTGATTCTGTGTTATAAAAATTCAGTCTCAGGACGCCTGGGTGGCTCAGTGGCTTAAGCCTCTGCCTTCAGCTCAGGTCATGATCTTAGGGTCCTGGGATTGAGCCCCTCTCTCTGTCTGCCTACTTGTGATCTCTCTATCAAATAAATAAATAAAATCTTTTAAAAATATTCAATCTCAATCCAATTTAAAAGTATCTCCTTTGACATCATCTGTTAGTATAAGTTCTTAACATGGAAGGATAGACTGTGGTATGCCTCTGGGATACAAGGCTCTCTCCCTCTCCCAGGCTACTATAATTTGAGGAGATTTGGGACAAGGAGGAAGGAGAAGAAAAGGATGAGTTTCTTACATTTCATGGTGAAGTTTTCATCCTTCTTCTGTTCAAGATTTTGACTCTATCCCTAGTTAATGTTGAGTAGAGGGTTGAGGTCCTGTGTACAGTAGGCATCCTCATGACAGTTTTCAGAGTGCTCTTTGGGGTCTCTCCAAATTACCAAGCTGGGAGATCTGCCTCCAGTGAGATCTCATCCACATAACACCTCACTTCCCCAACACTACCACCCAGCCTCCTCCTCCTGGGTCTTCGTGGTCAGCAGCCCATGCTTGCTTATGGAATATGGGAAGACGGGACCAACTAGCATCTTCCCCTGAGTTTGCTTGGTCCACAGAAAAAGGTTGCAAGTTTCCCCAGGGCTCTGTCCTCTCTCCACAGCTCTTTTTTCCCTCGGTTCAAATAGATACAGTAAGTGAATTGACGAGGCCAGGGCTTATGCAGATGTCAAAGTTAGCCAGGGCACACTGGCATCCCCTTCCCACAGCCTCCCTCTGTGGATTGAAGAATAGTTCTCTTGGTGGCCCCTGAACTGGACTTAGCAGTGAGAGGTGTGTCTTCGGGGAGTGGATCAAATACCAGCACTCTCTTCCACCCTCGTGAAGGGGCCCAGACAGCTTTGAAGACTTGCTACTTCTCTTTTCTGGCTCCAGTCATGCTTTTAGACTTCCCTGGGGAAGGGGAGGGCACAGTCTGAGGTGGCAATCGAGAACAGCAGAGCCATTTACCCTCTCCTGCAGGGAGCCTGGAAGGAGATGGAAGCTGCAGTTGTTCTCCAGCTTCTTTATCCCAATATTGGAGTCCTAATGACTCATTGCAGGGAGGCAGAAAGACTTACACTTAACAGCTTTGTTACATGTGTACACTTCTTGGGGCAAAAATTAATTGATATAAAATGAAAAACGTCTTCTTTATAGAAGACACTGTCAAGACAATGAAAAGGCAAGCCACAGACTGGTAGAAAATACTTCCAAAAGACATATCTAATGTAAGATTGTTATCCCCAAAATACTGAGAACACTTAAAACTCAATGATAAAATGAACAAACTGATGAAATAAATGTGCAAAAGATTTGAACAGACTCCTCTTCAAAGAAGATATACAGATGGTGAATAAGCCTTTGTATGATGCCCAATATCATATGTCATTAGGGAATTGCAAATTTAAACAACAACGAAATACCACTACATACCCATTAGTACAATGAAATCCAAAACATTGACAACACCGAATGCTGGCCAGAATACGGAGCAACAGGAACTCTCATTCATTGCTAGTAGGAATGCAAAACAGTACAGCCACTATGGAAAACAGTTTGGCTGTTTTTTACAAAATTAAAAATACTCTTACCCTCAAATGCAATGATTGCTCTCCTTGATATTTACCTAAGTGAGTTTAAAAAAAAAAACCACTTATGTCCATAAAAAATCTGCATAAAAATGTTTATAACAGTTTTATTCATAATTTCCAAAGCTTGGATACAACTAAGATGTCCTTCAGTGGGTGAATAGATAAACTGTGGTATGTCCACACAATAGAGTATTATTCAGTACCGAGGGGAACCTGGGTGGCTCAGTGGGTTAAGCTTCTACCTTCGACTCAGGTCATGATTTCAGAGTCCTGGGATGGAGCCCCACAGAAGCTTCTTTCTCCACTCAGTGGCGAGTCTGCTTCTCCCTCTCCCTCTGCCTATGTGATATCTCTAATAATAATAATAATAATAAAATAACATTATTCAGTACTAAAAATACTCATTAGCTAAAAAAGCTCTAAAAATAGCTAAAATAGCTCCTTAGCTATCAGACCATGAAAAGAAATGGAGGAATAATAAATGCATAGTACTAAGTGAAAGAAGCCAATCTGAGAGGGGCACCTGGGTGGCTCAGTGGGTTAAGGCCTCTGCCTTCAGCTCAGGTCCTGGTCCCAGGGTCCTGGGATCGAGCCCTGCATCTGGCTCGCTGCTCAGGGGGGAACCTGCTTCCCACCTCCCTGCCTGCCTCTGCCTACTTGTGAACTCTGTCTGTCAAATAAATAAATAAAATCTTAAAAAAAAAAGCCAATCTGAGAGGCTACATACTGTGTGATTCCAACTATATGACATCTTAAAAAGGCAAAGCTATGGGGACCATAAAGAGATAAGTGATTTAGAAGGAGGGAGTTGACTAGGTAGAGTGCAGAGGATATTTAGGGCAATGAAACTAATCTGTACATATTACAAAGGTGGATACATGTCATTAGGTATTTTTTCCAACTCATAGAATGTATAACAATAAGCATGAACCCCAGTGTAAACTATGGACTTTCAGAGATAATGATGCACCAGTGTAGGTTCAGTAATTGTAACAGATGCCCTGTTGTGGGACACTGATAGTGGGAGAGACTGCCCATGTGCAGAGGGGCAAGGGGTAGAGGAGAACTCTATACCTCCTGTTCCGTTTTTTGGCTCTAAAAAATAAAGTCTATTGAAAATTAGCTTATATTAAAACTATTCTAATAAAGAGTCACAGTTAGCCAAAAAAGAGAAATCTGCTTTCCAAATGCATAACAGATTTCTTCACATCTGTACAGGACCAAGTAATCTGTTCTATGTTTGGCTATCCCTTGGACAGAGAATGCCTAGCAAATGATACATGCAGTTTAGTCTTCTACCTCCTCTCTGTATTTTATGCTAGGGGATGCTGATCCTGAGATGACTAGGCAGCAGCACAGATGGAGGGGTACATACACCTCTTCCTGGAAGCCTTCTCCTCGATAGTGCAGCCAGCCAACCTCAAGGCTGCAGAGAACTCTGCATCAGTTACAGTTATGAATGATGTAACTCTACAGTGAGTCATTATTACCCAAAAAAATGACAGCTGGGATTCTGTTTTCTTAGAACACTCTTTTCTCTGTGCACGACTTCAGTTGGTCTTTAGTCGGTACGAGAAGCCGAAAAAGACGGAACTGAACTGTCAAGTCAGACATGGTATAGCTCTGAGATATTTGGTCACTTGCACCAAGCTGGCATTTGACTACTGTAATTTTATTTCATATTTAGTGTGGACATCCATTCTGTGCCTCAGTCTCTCAGACACCCGCTATCAACATGAGATGTGGCACACAACTAATGAA
Organism: Mellivora capensis; assembly: GCA_004024625.1. NCBI lineage: Eukaryota > Metazoa > Chordata > Mammalia > Carnivora > Mustelidae > Mellivora > Mellivora capensis. Next base: position 29,724 of record PISX010008540.1, read on the forward strand.
GAGTTAATATCTGGTGATTTTCTACAAGTATCTGTAGGTGATGGGGTTATAAGTGATTTTAAATTGCATCCATGCCTTTTCTGAAAGTTGTTCCTATAGTAACTATGCATTGTTTATCATCAGAAAATAAATAAATCTATTTCCATTTGAAAACTTAATGCGAGGAAAAACGGCTAAAGTAGTTATGAAAATTTTGAAAGATGAAGTTTACACGGGTTTGCCCTGTTAACATCAAAGAAGGACAACAATTAGCCTGCACATTTGTGGCACTCTCTGTGTGTCCAGCACTGGTCTGAGCTCATTATTTTACAAACTAATGTAATCTTCAGAACCTCATGAGGAAACTAATATTGGTATGCCCATTTTACAGAGAAGGAAACTGAATCACAGCAAGGCCATAGCCAGGCCATCGTCAGTTAGCTAGTAAGGGGTAGAGTTAAAATCTGAGAACAAGCACTTAGCTCCAGAGCAGAGTTCTTCATCACTCTACTGGGTTACAAAAAACAAAATAGTAAGAACAATATTGCATTAGCTAAAGATCAGAGCTCTTAATGTAATAAAAATAAATAGACTGGAAATAAAATGTAGAAAATCTTAATAGGAGAAATGAAGCACCATAAATCAGTGAAACAGAAGGTGGGTAATTTTACAACATTATTTGGGGAAAGTAGTTATTTAGACTTTAAAGATTCAGTTTAGCGTACCCCCCTCCATAAAAATAATTATCCATTTTATCCCAAGTAAATTCAGGAGTTAAATCTAAATAGTTAAACCAAAATAACTTGGAAGAAATATAGATATGTATCATCTGATCTCTGGATGAAAAAGGATTTTCTAAACTTAAAAGCAATTATGAAAATCACATAGGAAAATACTGATGGAAAAGATAAAAATTTTCTGTATACCATAAGACTGGAAGAAAAGATAAACAGCAAACATATTTAAGAAACTGTAATTTGTCATACACACCTGTAAGAAAACCACAAAGGAGGAATGGAAGTGGCTAACAAAATATGAAACATACTCACCCTCTAATAATACAAGAAAGGCAAATTTTCAAAAATTCAAACTACAACAAAAATTACGTAGCATTTTTCACAGAGCAAGTTTTAACTGGTAATCATCAAGGTTGTCAGGAGCTTTGCAGGGTGGATGGATGGTTTCAAGTACAACCTTTCTTTTTTTTAATAACAAAATTACAGACCTCATTTAGATTTCCTCAGTTTTCCCAGTATTTTTCCCATAATTATTGTTATTATTTTAATTTTTTTACTATGTCATGTTAATCACCATACAGTGCATCATTAGTTTTTTGTGTGGTGTTCCACAATTCTTTGTTTGTGTATAACACCCAGTGCTCCATGCAGTCTGTACCCTCCTTGATACCCATCAGCGGACTCACCCATCCTTCCATCCCCTGCCCCTCTAAAACACTCAGTTTGTTTCCCGGAGTCCATCGTCTCTCATGGTCCATCTCAATGTACAATGTACAACCTGCCTAAAAATAATTCACCAATAGCCATCGAAAGTTTGAAAACAGCTATATTTTTCAAATCAGTATTTTTATATAAGGATTTATCCTAAGAAAATGGTTATGTGGACATATATTTGCTGGGTTGGCGGCTCTGGGAGTGCAGGAGCAACAATAGAAATGACTGCCGGGGCCACCATCTTCCAGCCCCCTCCCCCTACTTTCCTTAACCCTTGACTCTCCCACCAAAAGGATGTATGCCCAGGTCACGTCTCCATAGGTAACCTTTTACCTATGCAGGAAACAGAAGTATCAGGACCCCCCACCCCATACCCTCCGATCACCAAATACCCTACCATATATGGATGTGAGCCCATGTCCTGCCTTGGCCCAATAAAAGACCCCCATTGACTCCCTCCCTGTGTGACTTCCCCGACTCTCCTTTTCAGAGTCGTGGAACCTCACCCAAGGGTGCCCATCTCCTCCCGGCAGGCCTTTCTTGGCTCCCCTTCCCCTGAGCCCTGAAACTTCGCCAGAGAGTGCCTTTAATAAATCTTGCCATGTGCCTACCTCTCCTGGTGTCATGTTTATCTCGCCTATAAAACCTTACAATATTTATCTTCAAGTTTTCATCACATCATCATTTCTAATAGTGAAATGTTAGAAACTACTTAATATTTAATAAAATTGGATTAGTTGGTTATAACTGGAAAATATAGCATAGCTATAGAGTGCACTATCCCACTTTTAATTAAATTAAAATCATGTCATGAGTAGTTCTTAGTAAGAAGACAACATGGCCATTAGATAGTGCTTTAAGTGTAACAAAAGAGGATACAGAATTATTTATGCATCCAGTCAAAAATAGTAACAATAAGAAAGGACTTGAAGGATCATGAAAAGTGTTCACCATGGTTATAAGTAGTGGTAGGGATTTCTATGTCTTACAAGCTGCCTAAAGCAGAGATAATAATGAGGAAAAATTTATTTTCAATAAAAAAATAAGAAGTAGAGGGGCAATACAGGGACAAAGGAAAAAGGACAGATCATTGAAAATGGTGAGAGGCATACAAGTATGATCTCAAATTAGAGATGATCACAGAGCGGGAAGAAGTCTAGAGTGAATAAAAATAATGAAACCATTAACACTCTTGGTCAGCCCCTTCAAAACAACAGTTTTTTTTTTTATAAACATATAATGTACTATTAGCCCCAGGGGTACAGGTCTGTGAATCACCAGGTTTACACACTTCACAGCATTCACCATAGCACATACCCTCCCCAATGTCCATAACCCAACCACCCTCTCCCTAGCCCCCTCCCCCGACAACCCTCAGTTTGTTTTGTGAGATTAAGAGTCTCTTATGGTTTGTCTCCCTCCCTATCCCATCTTGTTTCTTTTAAAAGCAATAGCCAATAGAAAAACTGCAAGGACAGTTAGTTGCTTAACTTTGGTCAGAGCTGCCAATCCATCCCCTGGGATATGTTGATAGAAGCTAGTGTTTCTCTAAAACAGACCAGTTCTCTGTCCAAATTCTTGTTTTTACAGATGTCACATAGATTTTCAGTGTTACCTCTAAAATGTCTGGCTAAGATGTTTTCAGAGAAATGAATCTTGGAATTCGGTCTGTAACATTTCTCTTTGTTTAAGTTTGTGAACTTTCTAATTCACATTCTATTGAAAATTGGGGAGGGGGGCTGCAACAGAGGTAGACGTAATTGGTCTATTAGCTGTTGCCTTCATTTTTCTATAAATACACACAGAATTGTCCAACTTTTTCCCCCTGTCATTTCAACTGGATTTTCTAAAATGTCTTAGAGAAATTTGAAGGTCTGATTACATTTTTCAAATTCTTGTCCCCCCGAGCCCCCACCCCCACCTCCAGGAATTTGGATATATTTACCTCCTATAGTCTCTGCTCCATATTCAGGAGGATTTATTTCCCTGCATTTTTAGTTCTTATCTCAAACCCTTCCAGAGTTGGACACTAACATGCTTGTTTTCAGCATACTGGATCCCTGGTCCACACTCAGGTTTATGTTCTCAGTTTATGTCTCCTCAAGTTACTCTGGGATCTCTTCCTATGTTCCCTTGCACTAGCCTGCCTACCAGCACCTAATCCCAGGTATCCATAGTGAGTGGCCATGTATGTAGGCATGGTAGAAAAGAGTGCTGCTTTTCTATTCCTTTTGGGGAGGTATTGATGTATTTGGTTCAAACATGACTGTAATCATTTCTAATAAACTTGAACAGAAAAAAGGTGTATCTAAAGCTGAAATTTCCATTGAGTCATCACTGAGCTGTTTTATATAAAGGAGAACATTTTCTTTCTCCTCCCTTAGTAACATCCCGTGGGCTTCTTCATCAGCCCAGGATAGGAGATTCTGGCTGTTGGATCTGAAAAGGTGATGTTGCCGACGCCAAAGCATGAATCATCGCGCCGTGAGCATTGTTTCACTGCTTTGCTCGGTGGCTCCTAGGAGATGATGTGTGTGAATTCACACTCTGCCATGCTCTCTTTCTTTCCTCTTCATCTCTATTTTCTCTCTAAGGGCAGTTTTGGCTGTCACCAAACACTGTCTCCCAAGTGCCAAATTTTCAAACGGTGTTGGGCCTATTTATAGGACCATCTTGTCACTTGGGCCAGTTCGTCTTTCAGTGAACACATGCCTACTGGTAGTATAGCTGTGATTTTAGCTACTGTTTTTGTGAATATAGAAGTCACGAACAGAATTGTAAAATGCTAATTTAAAGTCAGAATGTCTATAGGTGGGTTCAAATGCCTGTGGAGTCACTCAATCTCTTCAGAGGTGTGGGGCTAGTTTAGCCTGGGGTTGTACTCCATGTCACATAAACCCCTTTGTTTCCTGTTGGAAATCCTGGTGCTATGGACCTGTCAGGAAACCCTGTCACTGCATCTACCTCTAGCATTCAGTAATTCGTTTAGCAAATCTGAAGAGAGCGCCAATCATCAGGCATTCTGGTAGGTGCGAGAGACACAAGTAAAAAAGAATTGAGACCCTGCCCTGAGGGAGCTTACAGCCTACTAGAAAATATGGAAAAGAAAGAGCCAGTTAATAATATGGTATGGTAAGAAAAATCCCCCATGCTCTAGAAACATGTGTTGAAAAGAGGAATGCTCAGAATGGCTTTAGAAAGGATTGGTCAGGGAAAGTTTCCTGGAGATGCAGTCTAGAACCTGAAGGAGAGAGGCAAAACTGTGTGGGCCTGACACTTTCAGGTCCTTCCTCCATGGGAGGCATGGACTTGCACAATGTAGGTGACCAGAGCACACACAGGGATTCCAGAAGCACCAGGGTGAGAGGGCAGTGAATCATGCGAACTTGGCCAGGCTCTGGGAAAGCAACTACCATTAATCTGCTGGTTTGCAGGGTGTTTGGCTTTGTTAAAATTCGGGGGCATTTTCTAAGTGTTGCTAAATACATGTTGAACAAAAATTATATATAAATGGTAATTTTTTTTTCTTTTTTTTCTTTTGTGAACAAAAGTTCTGAATGTGTCTTGCTGGATCCTGGGTTTCTTCTGGCGTTGGACTGCCACACCAGTGGCACTTTCTTTCTCACTTTTTTGGAACTTAGTGTGAGGCCCAGACTGACCTCTGAGAATGGACCCACCTCATGAATAACCCCATCTGAGAGGATGTGTGGGCAGTTCCCCAGGATGCCTTCTGTAAATTCTTCTTTGTTCTCCTCAGATTCTTTGAATCTTCCTCTCCTAATGCTTGCCATGATTGCTCTTCTACTTGATCTGCCTGTAATGTCCAGGGTCTTCACTTAACTTCTCCCTTCTCAGCATTCTTCCTGTAGTGTCCAAATATCCTGTGTTACGATTACCCACCCCCTGCTATTACTTGCACAACTACTACAACCACTACTAAGGTTTCTACTACTCCTGTTATTTGTACTTATATTCCTCCCACTGCTGCTACTGCTAGTAAACTACTACTTGTACTACAACTACTACTTCTACTACTACTTCTACTACTACTTCTATATCAACAGCCACTACTTCCACTACTGCTCAGAGTCCTACTACTTCTACTTCTATGTCTTCTACTACAGCTACTACCACCGCCATTTGTACTACTACTACTATATGTACTTCTTAAAGATTTTTTAAATTTATTCATTTGAAACAGAGAGAGAGAGAACAAACATGAACAGGGGAGGACCAAAGGGAGAGAGAGAAACAGACTCCCCACCGAGCATGGAGCCCACTACCGGACTTGATCCCAGGACCCTGGGTTCATGACCTGAGCTGACGAAGGCAGATGCCCAACCAGGCATCTTCTGTACTTCTACTACTATTGGTACTGCTGATGCTACTACCACCACCACTCCTGCCCTTCCTCTTCTTACCACTACTACTAAAGCATTTTGTTGTTGTTATTGTTAAGTGACTTTATTCCAGGCACAGTCCGAAGCATTTTTTCATATCTGCAGAACAATCCTGCAAACACAAATTTATTATCTTCATTTTGCAGGTGAGGTTACCAAGACACAGAGAGCTTAAAAATTTTTGGTTCATGGATTATTATTCTCAGTTTATGGAACACATTAGAAGTTAATATACAATATGTAGCAGCAAAGTGCTATTGGGCTCGGTATATAATCCCTGTGATTTAGAAGCCCCACAGGTCCTCGCAGTGCTTTCTGGTCTGTGACCTACTGGCAGCAACATGACTAGAATGGCCTGGTGTGTTGGACAGTTCTCATAAGTTTCAAGTATTTTAGTCTTGGGCTGCTATAAGAAATACCGCAGACTTGTTGACTTCACCGGCAAACATTTATTTCTCCCAGTTCACACAGTTCACGGGACTAGGAGGTCCAAGATCACAGGGCCAGCATGGTTGGGTTTTGCTGACAGCCTGTTTTCTTCTTGCTCTGTGTCATTTGCTGAAAATATCAGAGAGAGAGGCAAGCTCACTTATCTTTTCTTATAAAGGCACTAATTCCATCATCAGAGCTCCACCCTTATGACGCAATTACGTCCCAAATGCCTCGTTGTCAAATACCAGCACATTGAGCATTAGGGTTTCAATATACAAATCTGGTGGGGGTGGGGATGTCAACATGCAGTTCATAATACAAGCCTAACAAAGGGTCTTCTTGGGGGCAAGTGTGCCTCATTAGAGGAGAGACACTGTCTGGAAGACTTCAGAGTCAGTGGTCAGTGGGGAGCCCTGAATAGTCCATCCTGGGGCGGGAGTGTCACTAGGAGTTCATTTTCTGTTTTGTTTTCTTTTTGTTTTCGTTTGTACTATCTGCTGAGTGTTGGTTGTCATGGGCTTAGAGATGTTATTTCTTGGCCAAAAAGGTAATCTGAGGTACTGTCGTTGAAACCACAGCTCTTGGGGACAGGGAAAGAGGCACCTGGATTATCAAACCTACCTTGTTAACATCGGCGGTTCCCATGTAACCCTATAAGTATAGGGACTCTTTGACATACTCTAAAAATTTTATTATTTTTTAGAAACCACTTTTTATGGAAAAAAATTTTACTTACTTTAAGAATACATAAAATAAAGAACACAAACTAATTAAAAAGTTTCTGCCTATGCTAGGTGAGGGGCTGTGTGCATGTGTGCACTTTGACAAATGGATTAGAAAGTGTAGAAATTCCTTACTTAGAGGGGTTGAAGATAGAGCAGGTGTTAAATTGGTCCTAGTCAGATCACTGAAGAGGCAATTTTAGTGGTGGAGAAAGAGGTATGGACTGCGTGGCTAAGAATAGAACGTGTATTCAACCTCAGGCCATGAGTTAGTGGGGCTCTATCTCTTATTGTTTTGAAGTAATGTCAACCTCAGTAGACATCTTTCTCTCCAACTTTATTGAGGTATAATTCACAAAATTGTAAGATATTTAAAGTGTATAACACAATGATTTGACATATATATACACTGTGAAAGGGTTTCCCTCCTTGAGCTAAATTATCCTATCCCCGCCCCTATTTATCCCTTTTTTTGGTGTAGGAGAACATTGAAGTTCTACTCTCCTGTCAAATTTCAGTTATATAATATAATGTGAGCAACTACAGTCCCATGTTATACATGAGATCCTCAGACCTTATTTATCTTAGACTGAGAACCTTCTTGTTCATGCAGACTTTGCGCTAAAGTCTTGTGATAAAAGGGTACTTAAGAGATATGAAAGAGATTCATTGACTCATTGCTATCTCAACACTAACCTTCCTTTCACTTCCTTTTCCAGAGTGTTGCCATAGACAGAGACAATGGAAAGCAGGGGAAAAATGGTCTGGAGGAGGGCTGGCTATGACTGGAGTATCATATCAATCCTGTGCACAGTGATTATTATTATTATTATTTTTGCTGGTGGTTTCTGAACCAACTTTCAGAAGTCCCTGCTAAGTGTTGTCACTGAATCTTTGTAGATAATGCTTTTCCCCTTCAAGAACTTCATAAAGAGCTAATTAGGGATGTTTTATGTCCCTACCCAATCCCACCCTATGTGTCAGGGAGAACTCGGAGTATGCAGCTTGTACAGTTTATATATTCATTACAATTCACATGGACATTTGTTCATACTCACTACCCAGTGATGGAATCAGCAAGATTTGTTTGTTACATAGTCATTCTCTTGGCTTATTTAATTTTATCCCTGTTGATACCAAAAGGGATTTAAAGTGGCTACATTTTAGTAAAATTGAATAAGTTGGCTCTTGACCACATTTAGCATGATTTCTTTCTTTTACTATTTTTGTTGTTGCTTATTTCATTGTGAGCAAGAAAGTTCTCTTGCATTTGAGAAGCTGGTATCATCTCTAAGTAAGGAAAGGAAAATGGAGCTTTGAAACTGTGCCTGAAATGCCAGAAATTTGGAAGAGATCAAATACCTGATTCATTAGAAAAGACATCGAGCCCAGTCGCCTTTAAGGAGTTGAAATAATAGTTCATCTGTTTCTAAGATACTTGGGGAAGTTAAATCAAACAGGAAACAACAGAAGTTTCTGAGTCAGAGAGGAACTGCTCATTACTCATTTGACTTTGCAAGCATAGCGATGATGCCATTGCCCTGAAACATACAGCACTTTAGATAACTCATTGTCAGTTATTAAAATACTGTGATAATACTCTCACATCATGTCATCTCAAGGGCAACTTCACCTTCTCCATTTCTTTTCGAGTACTCCAACCCTTCATACCCTTAGAACTAGACTGTTTTCACAAACGTTTTAGAACATGGGGCACTCTAAGGAAGGAGAAGTTAACTTAACCCTCGCTATCTTTTGGGTGACCTACACCATCCTAAATAACTCCAATGGGGAAACTACACATGAGAACAAATGGAAAGATCAGTGTTCCTCTGGTATGACTGAAACAATGCCCAGCTTCTCAAAATACAGGCAAAAACTGAACGTTAGACACAAACGTACTATAAACACTAATCTTGGCCTCCTGTGGATGGCAGTCATCTGTAAGATGCAGGCAACTTGTTACACCCAATGAAAACCATGAAAGGGAAGCAGAATGGGGAAGAGGTATGGAAAGTTTTATGTTAGTGGTCTCTTCACATTTTGGAAAAGGAGTTAGTCAATGTGGCATTACCAGAAGTTGTTACATTGTAGTTACTGCTGTCATACGCTCTCTCTTGAAATGTACCTAAGAACGCTGGTTCTTTTTACTCTTTCATCTTCTGAGGAGAGAGACTGTCTCTCTTCCTTAAGCAACAGTCTGATTCTGTAACCTGAGACCCTCTGTCCACATGCCATGACAACACTCAGCAGCTCAGAGTTGCTTAAAGTTTTGTATTCATGTTGGTTGAGTCCTTCCTCGGGTCAGGCACTTGTGCAGTACTTGAACGTTCACAGAACTTGACAAGGCTGGCGCTGTTTCCTACAGAGGTGAATGCTGAGGAGATGCAGCCCTTCCCAGTAGCTCTCATCGCTTCATGGCATTCTGGCCCCATAAGGTGCTTGAAGCACTAGTTCATTCCCCCCCCCCTCAACTTCCTTTATCATTATTTTAGACATTAAACTGTTTTTGAAGTTATAGAAGTAAGTATGTGTATAAATAAGGCAAGGCTTAAAACATACGAGGAGATAGAAAAAAGTCTTCCCTCCCTTCAACCCAAGGGCTACTCCACAGAGGTAATTACCATTAATTAGTGTATTCAGAAATTGCCTCTGCATAAACCAGGATGTACACACATATGTGTGCACATTCATTTTCATTTGTGGGTCTCTTAAGATCCTTTGATAGTCATTTGTGAACGTGCTTATTTCTCTAAATTGACTGTGAGCACTTGAGTTCATGCTAGTCTTTTCTGGTTATCTATTATTAAGTAATAAGTGATCCCAAGATTCAGAGGTAAAAACTAATGACAACTTTTTTTTTAAAAATTTCTCATGGATCTGCAATTGGAGCAAGGCTTGTGGGTAAAATCATCTTTCCTCCACTCATCATCACTAGGGATGGCTCAGACGCTGGGGCTGGAGTCATGTGAAGGCTCACTTGCTTATATGTGGGTGTTTGTGTTCCCTTCCACTGGGACCTCAAGTGAGATGGTGGCTGGGATACCCACACATGGTCTTTCTGTGGAGCTGCTTGGCTTCCTCAGAATATGGTAGCTAGGTTGCATGCATCCCAAGAAAAGAGGGCAGAAACTATATATTTTTTATAACATATCTTTGGATGTCACAGAGCATTATTTCTGTAGTGGCTATAGCCTTACATAGACTCAAGAGGATGGAATGTATATTCTGCCTCTCCAAAATCACATGGTAAGGAAAGTGTGTGGGTAGACTATGTCTATGAGTCCACCTTTAAAAAATACAATTTGTCTCAAGAAGCTTTTCATATTAGGATCATCATATTAGGCTCATTCTCTACTGTCCTGATTTATCTCATAGCATTGTATATAGCAGATGCTCAGTTAATGTCCATGAAATTGAATTGTTGAATCCCAGTTAGGAGGAGGAAAAGGAAGAAGTTTTCTGTACTGTGTTGGGCTACCAAAGATGGAGAGGTGGTGGCTGGTGCTCGTTAAGATATTCCCCATACAGAGACAATTGCTAGGGGTTGCTGAGAAGGTGCTTATAAAATGACTCCTGTATGGTAACTGGCAGATGCCTCTGAGCTATCTTCTCTGTCCAAAATGTGTGTGAAAAGTGTCATTTGACTGTGCAGGAGAAACTGGGACTAGTGCTGTGCTGAGTTTCATGTGAGCAGGTGCAGCAAACCTGCATCCTCTAGGGACCACAGGCAGAGCATAAAGGTCTGCCCTTTTCTCATGAAGCTCACATGAATTCCTCAAAAGTCTGAACAGTGGTTTGGCAGTGGCTAAATGAGGATGAAAGTGAAAGCCCAGGTAGTAAAGATGTGGCCCAAGGTCCAGGCTGTGTCCTATTGGCTCTTAGACTTTGTAGAAATAGTTATTATAGGTGTCTATGAGAGAAAAGCCTGGACACAATGGTATCTCTGTTGGCCTTCTGGTACCAACAAAAGGTCTACAACACCCACGAGGTCTGGCATCAGAGAACATATCTCTCGATAAAGCAAAGCAAAGCAAGCTACATATAGGGAGATGTGAACACAAAGGAAAGTCTTTACTCACAGAATTTGTTTCAAAACCCATTCCCAGTATGTCTTATTTTGTCTTTCTTGTTTCTCTATCTTCTCCTCTCCTCCTCCCCTTCATCCTCTTACACGTGGCTTCCTCACTCAGCTCTTTACCTCCTCTGCTCACTAGACATTGGCACATTTGTTGTCCTTTGGTGTCACATCACTCAAACCGAAAATCACAAATCAGACCAGGCTGGCCCCTGGGAATAATCTTTCTCCCACCTCCCCCCACATTCACATGTACACCTGCAATACACATAGTTTTAGTTTCCCTCATAGGAGTTTTAATTGGGGCATTCGAGCTCCAAGTGTTCTGTTCTTCCTCCTAGTTTGGCCTTGGTAGAGTGAGAACATAGAATCACTAAGGTTCTGAGACAATGTGCTTCTAAGAGCTTAGACCCCAAAATATAACTTCAAAAGAGTTTGTACTCATATTTAAGTGCATTTGGGAAAAAATCTATCAGAGAGACAAGGGCAATATCTTTGGCCAAATGTTTCTGGCTACCTGTAGGAGCTTTCTGTCATATTGCCTACGTTGACTTCTCCCCCCATATGGGTACCCATTGTATTGTTTGATTCCATTTCCCCTTTAGTTTATTATTATTTTTAACATTTAAACTACTTTAATAAAACATTACTTTTGAATAGGTCATTAAAGGCCAGCCTTCAGTTGCTTACCAATCACTCCACATTCTTCCTCTACTGATAAGATTCACTGGTAGAGTGTGACTTCTTGGTAACTATTAGGAGTTGTCTTGTATAGAAAAAGGAAGCAACTGAAACAAATTCGACGACAGTCTTTGGATGCTCAAGTCAGATTCTCTGGTTGGACATTAGTCTGAAGGGATGGTCAGACTGGAATTATCTAGTTAAGTTCCAGACATATATTTAGTGTACCTTTCAGAACTATTGTTTTTTAGAAAACTGCAGAATCTTAATACTTTTGACCTCCAGAAATGGCTTCTGTAGTATTGGATAAAGAGAGAATTAGATTTCCCAATGTGATTTAATTGTTGGACCTCAGAGTTTGAGCTAGAATTTGGTGTTTACTGGAGTTTAGCTCCAGAGGTGGCAGTGAAGGTGGAGTCAGACAGTGGCATAAAATCATTAGGCTTCTTGCCATCACTGTCCATGGTATCATCTTCCTTCCTATAACCCAGAATGTATCAGAATCCAACTCCCACTCCCGTTGCACCTTACATATAAGAGTCACTATATAAGTCCTATTCCTATCCTTCTCCTGTGCTGCTTCCATTTTTTTCCCTTTTTTCTCCATAGACTGCTCTAGTTCAAGCCTTTATTGTCTATTTCTAAGATTATGGCATTAGTCAAACTGAATTTTAGTTTTCTCCCTTCCAATTATCTTATAATCAAGTCAATCTTCCTAGAATTTCCACGTAGTTGACTTATGCCTCTGCTCAAAAAATCAGTGATTCCCCTTTTGACTACTGAATCAAGTCCGAAGTATTTATCATAGTTGATAAATCTATCCAGTCCTGGTAAGGTGTTTGGTAGCTCTCTCTTACCCAGCGGCCCACGCTTCTGAAACACCAGCCTTGTTACCATCTCTGATCAATTCTTTGCATTTTCTCCTCCTGACGACTCTCTCTGTACTCTCATCCACAAGCAGAATGTTGATTCTTCCATGACCACCATATCTAACTTTTGAAATTATACTAATATCTCTAAACTTATCTTCTTCTTCAAAGACAACTCCTGTCCCATCCCAAGGAGAAATTAATCTCTTGGTTTTGTTTTCTTGAAATTCTTTGTACCATTCTCTGTCTTTTATTCTGTGGAAGTGGGTATATTGATCTCCTACTAGATTATAGGCTTATAGGAAGTAGGTATATTGATCTCCTACTAGATTATAGGCTTATTCTGGGCAAAGATGATGTTTTTAAACTTCAGCATTTCTATTCCTTAGCTTAGAGCCGGATATACAGTAGGCCTTTGCTAAATGTTGTTGTTTTGGATTGAATTTTTACAGATTCTTTCTAGGGGTAAAAGTTAAATTTAATCCAGACTATCAACTCAAGATTTTCCTTATATGAAGTGTGTAAAGCAAGTGTGGAAAATGTAGGATTGGTTTATTTTCTTACTACTATGGTTTTATGTTCCAAGTCCAACATTTTAAATATGATTGAATAAAGAATACTTAAGGATATAATTGTTGAAGGACGATACACTGGATGTACAGAATTTATCAACTATTGTAGATTAAAAACACCTAATGTGTAGTAACACTGTTAGTTGCTCACTGGATATGCCGACATTGGAAGCCCTTGAATATTTTTGGTATATATACATACCTAATGCTTTTATTTTCCTCATCTCTTTTTAGAGGTGATTCTATCGTGTGGTGTGCTTCTGAGATGTGAGACCACAATGTTGATCTTCAACTATACTATCAAGATCCAACCAATGCGTGAGCTAGCCTGAGAATTAGGGTCACAGAAAATTGCATAATGAAATTGCACAAATCTGCTGTTTTTAAAGAAAAACTGCTTTTGTGATGTGTTGTTCTGAATCTTTCTTCCCTTGCATTAAAAATGATCACTTTCAGAACTGATTCTTTTTGCACCTTGTAATAATATTTAGTTATCCTGTTTTCAGTTTTGAATAGTGCATCGTTTTTCCAACCCCACCTTCAGGTAATGTATACTTTCCTGGGGGTAATGTTATTCATAATGGACTTGCTTTTTCAGTCCCCACCACACATTTAACTATTTCTCTTGGGCACAGATCTCTTTTTTTTTGAAGCCAGTGGGAACTTTGTTCACAGATGAAATATGTGGCAGGAAGGGGGACATTTCCCACCTTCCTCTCTCTCTCTCTGACTCTTTCATCATGTGTAACAATGTTTTCCACTCCTCTGAAGATAAGAATCTTTTTGTGAATTTTCTATATTTAACACCAACACTAAATGCTGTTAAGCAACATCAGCCATTCTCACCACATCCGCCCAGATTAAAAGTGAGTCAAAGACAATTAGGTTACTCTAGCAGGAACTGTCATGCCACAAACTGATAATTTTTGACAGTATCCTCCAGTCCTTACAGATGCAAACAATGTGCTCTCTTCTGCAAATGCTAGGAGACAGACCAAGGTAATTTCTTTTTTTACCGCTTAAAAAAATTTTTTTTTAAAGAATAAAATATATTTTTTTAAATTTTGCATTCTTGATCTTTTGCTTGACTAGTTAGGGTGAGAAGGGTACTTCATGATACTCGGTTCTTCTACGTAATCACTGGGTTTCATTCAACCCCCCTTCCCTAGATGTCTTGCCTAATTTTATAAAATTTCAGGAAAAGAGTTTACAAATTCCTTGACAGTATCTGCTAATGTTGTGTGGTCTTCTCTTTCCAGAAAATGTCACCTCAAGTCATCATTTAAGAGTAGTAATAACTGATTGCTCTTGTCTGGACATCTGAGGATGTCAAGTCTTGTCCTCTTTTTAGTCCATCAAAAAGCTAATATCAGGTCAGCTCTTGTCCTTTATCCAAACCATGTAATTCAGGTCTTTGCTTCTGCCTGATTTCTTCTCAACTTCTAAATATCCACAACTTATGACAGGCTAAACTTGGAGCTTTCTTTACTCTAAAGTTAGTCTCCATATTTAAGGGTCTTCTATATGAAATAAACCAAGTGGGGGAAGTTTGCTTTTCACCAATCAGTTCAACCCTGGCTTTTCTGGTTAAGAATAATAAAGGACATCCTTAGTCCTACAACTTGAGTGTTTTCAGGTGCATGGGATTAAGCACTTGAAGGCTGGCAATTTATCATTTCTAAATATTCAGGTGTAAATTATTGTTAAACTGGTCTTTTAAACCAGTGCCATCACTCCCTTACCCTGAGAATTTTGTTTTGGCATTAATTTATTTCTTCTAATTTATTTAGAATAATTTTCTGTGTTCTTGGGAAATCTAATACCAGATATGCTGACATGGGAAGTCCTTAAATATTTTGGTATATGTACATATCTTAGGCCTTAATTCTCCTCAGCTCTTTTACAGACAAATTTCCTTGTCTGTGAAACGTAGCAGAGGAAGGGGATGTCCTGAGGACTTTTTTGCTTTACTAATATATACTTTTTTGATTTTGTGATTCTAAGTGAACTTTAGTGCGGATAGAAAGGTGATTGAAAAGGACAGCAGGGTAGACAGACAATAATCATAAAGCTAAAAATGATTTGGGTGTTAAGTAGAACCATCTTCCTCCCTCTGAAAGAGTCTTTCCCGAACTCAGGAAGTCTCTGACTTTTTCTCTTCCCGCTACTTTCCTTCTTATTCTTCTTTATTTCTTATTTTCCTTCTCTTTCCCATTGTGTTCTGCTTTCTTTTTCTTTCTTTTCATTTTATTCTTCAAGAAGCAAAAACACATAATTTTCTAAGCAGCACACTTGGAACGTTTTGGGAATGACCATCCCGAGTTCTTAGTCTTGTGTAGACTCATATTGAACAAAAACACTGTGGCAGTGTCCATGTGTATTTTTTACACTTTATTACTAGTATATTAAATTGAGTTTGCATTTCCCTAGTTTTCCACTTGAGACAACAAGGGCTTAGGAGGGGGAATATTTATTAAAGTGCAAGACCCCTTCCGTACTCATAGCTTTTTTCCTTCTCATGAAAAAAGGGCATGTTAATTTGGTGTGCACTTTTATTTCAATGGATTTTTATTGCTTCAATTATATTAATCTTATTTTCTAATGAAATTCCAGTTACCATGGTTGAATCTATCTCCTTTCCCACCCCACATCAAATAATCAAGTACAAGGTAGTATTTTAGTTTATTTAATTTGAAAGAACAGGCAAAAGAAAATCAGCATTTCAGGTAGTGGCTTTTTTTTTTTTCTCCATTTTATTTTATTTCTTTTCAGTCTTCCAGCATTCATTGTTTATGTGCCACACTCAGTGCTCCATGCACTATGCGCCCTCCATAATACCCACCACCAGGCTCACCCAACCTCCCATCCCCTGCCTCTCCAAAACCCCGAGTTTACTTCTCAGGTAGTGGTGTTTTATCTCAGACTTCTTCCAGGTACCAGAAGAGTAAAAATTTTTTTTTTTTTTTTGCTTTCCTATAATTATGTTTTAGTATTGAGGGTTATTTTTTGTCAGAGTGTATTTCTAGCAATTTGGTTAAAAGTTGTAAATCAGTCAGAGTATTCAAAAAATTTGTCCTGCCAAGACTGTGAAATACATTCCTACATATTCATTTTTGAATTGATGGACGGCTGACAGGCAGTAGGCAGCAGGATTGAGTACTGAACGACTCTTGTGTCAGGCTTCAGAAATCATAGCAGTCTGATCTGTAGCACATGAGAAGAAGTAGGAAAAGAGCAAAAACAGAAATACGTATGAGAATTTAGTTTTAAGTCAGAAAATAGCAGTGAAGAACTATTTTTATTAAGAGGAACAGAAAAATAGTAAGGTTAGAGAGCTGGAACATTGGATACCATTATAAGCAAATGAACTGATTGTTCTATAGTTTATTGAAAAGTTACCTGCTATCTTACGCCATGTCAAAATCTTAGAGGTTAATTGAAAGACCATAAAAATGGTGGAGGGTTTAGAAGGCTGGATTTATGCAGAAAGAAGAGAAAGAGGCAAAGTAGGTTCTAATGATGATGGTGCAATTTGACAGAAAGAACACTGGTCTGGGAAGTGGAAGTCCTGTGGCTTACTCTGCAGTAACTCTCAGGGGTCCACATGTCTCTAGGCAAGTGGCTTCACCTCTTTGTTCAAATTGTCCATAGCAGTAAAATGAAGGCATTGTATTGAGTTACTTTTAAGATACCCCCAGGTCAAACTTTCTAATGGCTTTTCATCTACCAGGAATACAGATATAATGCGCAGAGTGTATGAAGTTAGCTTTAGTAACAGAAAAATGTACAACATTTTTAAAGCTAGGGAAGAAATAGTCATAAAATTTGTGAAAATTTTATTCAGTCTATGATGGCATTTGGGTGCAATGCTTATCTTCTTTTCCTTTCCTTTGCAATGCCCATTGTGTCTTGCTTATTCTTAGTGTTTTTCAAATACCAGCTGTAAAAAAAAAAAAAGATAAAAAAGTATGTAAATAGAAAAATTAATGCCAAGTATAATTTCTTCTGTGGAGTCCACTGGTTTCCTTTCAGCCTGCCCCACTTTTTTCTCAAATCTTGTTTGCATGCCAATTTTATGTTTCTTTGTAAACCTTGTTATAGTTTTTGCAAAAAAGTGGAGGCAAAAGGAAAAGACAATTAGAAAATTAAATAAAACTAACAGACTACCAGTACTTAAAAAGAAAGTAACACAGAATTACATTCCTATCTAAACCTAAATCTGTCAGGCACCTATGGAATTAAGTAAATAATTACTGCTTATTTGGGGAGCGACAAAGAAGGTCTCAGAGTTTGGTAAGCAAGGACTAGATGATCTTCAAAATCCCATTTAGTCCATAGTTTCCATGACATGATTCTGCTCACAGGGAAATCACATTTCAAAGGTGGTGGAAAAGGGAAATTTACACTAAGCCAGGTGGTTCATTTGAAAATGACTAGAGCCGTATTACCTCCCAGTGTGTCCCTAAACATTCCAAGCATTTTCAAGTACATTGTTTTTCCTGGGGAGTTCACTGATTTAGGTGGTTTGATTTTCCATTTGTTTCTTGGGAGAGTGAACCATGTTCCAAAAGCTAAACCATTAAGCAAAGGAGAGCAAACAGTAAGCGATACAGTAGAGAGTGACAAATCTATAATGGTGTGCACTTGTGAACCATTTACTCTTGAAGGGAATTTTTACCCTTAGAAAAATTCAGAGGCATAAGTTTAATAAAGTCATCAGTTAGCAATTACTGGAAAACAAATCAAAGTTAATTGGAGTGAATATCATTGCTCATGTGATCCCTGCGTTTTGGAAAGAATATTTCAAAAGCATTTATTCTAAAAAAATCTACTAGAGAACCCAACTAGAAAACCAACTCTCTAGGGCAGGGGAAGGTGGGAGTGGACAGCCTGGCAAAAAGACCACTTTGTAATCCCTGGTTCAGGGAGTAAAACCCTGAGTCTGTTTTCTGGAGTGAAGAGGGAAGGAAACATTCCATTTTTGGCTACCTATCAGTGTGTAATATGTACAGAATTTTTTTGCCAGGTGTATGAGTGAGACAGATATGACACAAACCAATTTTGCCCCTATGATTGCTGTTATATAGGGAGATGAAATGCAGTAGCATGAGAAAGACCTAGGGAATATTAACAATCTGCTTACAGGGAGGGAAAGTGTTGTCCTACACACTGATTATGAGTTGAATATCATATCATAGATAGGAGTGACAGATCGATACAATCTGGCTTTTCCTTCATTCACTTTCTTAGCTTGTGGCTAGGAGCCAGTGATATATTTTGCTGTCTTTGTTCCTCACTCCACACATGCTCTGGAAGGCAGTAGCGATGCTTTCCTTTCTTTGCCGAGCCATGATTGGTGCTTCTCTGAGGTCCTAATGAGAATTTTAATCAGTCCTGGCCAGTAATTACTGTCTCTCTGCAGATGCATCTCATATACAGACTTCATCTTTATTCTTCTCTAGTGTTACAGAGGAGGGTGGTGCTGAAATTCTCCGTGTTAACAGTGTTTGTCGGCTGAAGTTGAACTACCAGCAGGGAAGACACAAAATGCTTCCTTTGTTTTTTCCATAAAATGGTGTATTTTTCCTTCCTTTTCTCTTTTCTGTTAAATGATGGAAACTTTTTTTTGAACACTGCTAACCTAAAGCAGATATTTTAGTGATTACCTACACTTTAGTGTTACCCCTCCATGATCCCAAGAATTTTTAATATTTTATCACTTCTACTTTGTGTATTTTCTTCTTAGTCTGAACAAAAGAAATTGGCCAGGAACAATGGCTGTTTTACTATCTAGTGCATCCTTAAGCATTCCGACTGTTTCTCTACCACACTTCTGAGCGCCTCACCAAATGAACATATGAGATAACATGAAATAAAATTCCTATTTTGAGTAATTTTTATCTGCCCCGTCTCCCTTCGTGTCTCCTCAGAAACCTCCATGTGACATCTAATCAACTGAACTATCTATTCTAAAAATCTTATTTTTTCATTAACATATATCCATTCAATGTTTACTAAACTAACATGTTGTTTAAGCCTATGAAGGTGACAAATATATATAAAATGGGGTTCTCATCCTAATAGGAGGATGGCTATTCAAATAAACACCTAGAATATATGGTGTTGTGTCAAGGGCTGTGAGAATGGGGCAGATACTAAATTTTATAGCAGTTCAGTAGTACCAGTGAGATATGCTGGTGGCCATCATCAGGGAATATTTCACAGAGGAGTAGGTGTTTGGGCTTAGCTCTTAACAGTGAGGGAAATTTCAATGAATAGAAATGGGGATTGGGTTTTGGGAAGAAAGGACAGTTTAAACAGAGATGCAGAGGTATGGCAGTGCCAGATGTATTCTCAGGAGGAAGGCTTGTATGTCTTGGGGCCCCTAAATTTATTTAAATTAAAAGTTAGGACTGGAAGATTGGGTGAGAACTAGATAGTGAGTGATTTTTAATGCATGTCTAAGAAGTCTAAACTTAAATTCAGTAGGCCTGCGCTATGACACATTGAATAGGAATAGTTAGGTTGACAAGACTGTACATAGGGAGACCAGTTGCCTGCCATTTTTTTGCGTTGAAGGCTGAACCCAGGGTCCGAGCTTGGAAAAGGCAGGTAGGGGGTCCGATGTTAGACATTCAAGAGGCAGAAGTGACAAAAACATGAGGTTCAATCAAGTAGAAAAAGAGAAGTCTGAGACAAATGAAATGAGAAGCTGTGTTCCGCAGCATCTAGGCTGGAGGAATCTAGTTTAACGTGTGTAGCGCGGAGCACCGAGGGCCTATGTTGGGTAAAAAGAGCCCTGGCTGCACTCCCTCAGTTCTAAGGCATATCTTTTTCACAGTTTACAATTCTGATATGAGGATGCTTCATACAAGCTATGGGTACATTTAAGGTAGAAGTTTTCCTTGAAAAATATAGTAAATCCAGGGTACATATTGCAGTTGATGGCACCTTACCATCATAGAAATAAAGTATAATATGTATATTAGTGCTGTATTACATTTCCCTTTCAAACTGCCAAATTATTTCATACTCATTACAATTAAGCCAAACAATCCAGAAAACCTAAATTACATTTGAATATTAAAAACACAGTAAATATTATTCATCAAATACCTACATTGCCCAAAGTAAAGAATCACCAGGAGAATAAATCAACTGCCAGAGCTTTGGGCAGGTTATGAATGTATTCATCAAATGCTTACTGAGCAGCTCTTATGAGAAAGTCACTCTTCCAAGTGCTAGAAGGTTACAAAGATGAATGAGGAAAGAACTCTGTCTTGGGGTGGGGGTGGGGAGGTGAGCTCACAACTTATTAAGGGAGAAGAGAAAATGTAATTCATCATAAAAGAGATCTCCACGTTGTGTTTTGGATGCCCTAAGGAGGTGATGTTCATGTTTGCTTGGGATATCAGGCAAGTCTTCATGAAAGATATGGCATTTAAGTCAGACCTGGGAAAATGGGTAGGATTCTATCCTCCAAATAGAACTAGAGTAGGTAAATTCAGGTGAACAATGAATAGTGAACAAAGGTGAGAGGGTGGACAGGGTGCCTGGGTGACTCAGTCATTAAGCATCTGCCTTCAGCCCAGGTCATGATCCCAGGGTCCTGGGATCCAACCCCGTGTCAGGCTCCCTGCTTGGCGGGAAGCCTGCTTCTCCCTTTCCCACTCCCCTTGCTTGTGTGCCTTCTCTCACTTTGTCTATCTCTGTCAAATAAATAAATGAAATCTTTAAAAAGAAAAAAAGGTAAGAAGGTAGACAAAAAACATTTGTATGAAATGAAAACAGCAACACAGGGTAGCTGTAAGGCAAATATGAGTAACAATAATAATGATTGTGGGAGGCATTTATTGAACAATACTATTTCCTAAGTACTCTTGTGTTTTACTTGGTGATATGTGGTATACTTGGTCGTTTTATAGGTGAGGAAAATAAAGCACATATCTGTC
The DNA here is from genome assembly GCA_004024625.1 of Mellivora capensis. Lineage (NCBI taxonomy): Eukaryota > Metazoa > Chordata > Mammalia > Carnivora > Mustelidae > Mellivora > Mellivora capensis. The sequence goes on from PISX010008540.1 coordinate 50,860, forward strand.
CATGGGCCTAAGAGCTCAAGCTGAACAGGGTGACCTTATTCGTTTCATAGCAGTGTACGTGTAAGATCATACACAGGGACACACAGCTGTGAAAGGGTGCTGGGCACAGGCCAGGGAGGTGCTACAAACTATTTGAAGACCTCTGAAGTTTAGTCTGTAGCTGATGTGATGGCATTCATACAACTTCCCCACTGGTGTGTGTAATGGTATTGGGCCAAAATGGTTTTTAGAAATGTTGTACCAGAAGAGTATAGGTTGTGTGTCAAATGTCAATACCTTCCAGGGAACTTTAAGATCCTCAAATTCCTTTAAGACTATCATCTCATAGAACTTTTCCATTTTCTGTGTCATTTATTTTGATCCTCATAATGATGTGGCATTCTTCCCTGCCTTAGGTCAATGGAGAAACATACCCCCAACTGGCACTGACTTTGCCAAAGCCCTAAAACTGGTAGGTGGTAGAGATGGGAAAGGAAATAAGATCTTTTGGAGCCTAGATCACTGCTACTGTACTTACTCAGTCCTTGCTTACTTTTATCTTAATAATTAAGATACTTTTATCTTTTAATTTATCTAAATTACTCAAATTAATTCAAATTATTTATTTATGTAAATAAATAATTTAAATTGATATAATTATCTTTAATTAATTAACTTACTTTTATCTTAACAATTCCTCTTTACAATCAGAGTTGTAAATGGGCATACAAATAGTAATAGATGAGCTTGCTCAACACTGGAATTCAGCACTCTTTGATGTAGATCGCATCCTTGCCCAACAAGACAAGTGGTCTGCTTTCTTTCTGGCTGCCACTGGCAGGACCACGTGATCAGGTGCTCATCCAGAGAAGCAGTAGGTTCTGTATTTTTCCACTGGTGAGGAGGGAAAAGCCCTAGCTGGCTGCCTCTGGTGACTTAGTGTCCAGACTTCATGGCAATTTCCCAAGGCTTTTGTTTTGGGAACCAGTCCAGCTGTCCACCTATCTTAGATTAAATTATTCATTTCCACAACCTTCCTGCCAGCCCCACCCAGGTCATTAGCAAAAAAAAGAATGTTCAGGAGCTTGGCTAAAGAGAAAGTGTCATTGTTTCCAAGTTCAGCATGATTCTTTGTCATGAATTTGTGTATAAAATGTCAATACTTGTGACTTCAAAGCCCTTTCATTGTGTTCCAAGTCGATATGCAGACCAAAGAGGTGCTGAATGATCACCTGCTCTTGAGACTGACAGCACATTTCACCTTTGACCTTGTTATACGATCTCTAAATACAGGAAGAATGGATGCGTAGTTTCCTAGGGCTGCCATGACAAATTACCACAAACTTAGTGGCTTAGCTTAGAATTTTTTTCTCTCCTATTTCCAGAAACTAGAAGGCTGAAATCAAGGTGACATCAAGGGCCATGCACCCTTTGAGACTCTGGGTAAAGTCCTTTCTTGCCTCTTCCCAGCTTCTGTTGGTGGCCATTCATTCCTGGTATTCATTGACTTGCAACTACAAAGCTTACCATCTCAAATCTGCCTCTGTCACCTTGTTTGATCCCTGTGTGTCTCCCTTCAACGTGATGTTGTCTTCTTATAAGGACACCAGTCATTGCACTGGGTTAGGGCCCACCCAAATTCTCATTTTATCTTGATTATATCTGCAGGGCCCTATTTTTAAATAAGGCCGCAGGTACCAATCATTAAGATTTCAACATATCTTTTTGGGAGATACAATTCAACCCATAACTAACAATTGGCACTTTTCCTTTTATTATGGTTAATATATACAAATCATATCACTATCTGATTGCAAATATCTTGGGCGAATGAGCTGAGCTACAGTAGAGGAAATACTTGACTCCTCTTTGATAAACCCTGATATTTTTTAGAATTATTGTTTTAATTGCTATCATACTGAAATTTTTTCTATTATCTACCTGGATTCTGATCTCCATGAGGGCAGAGGTCATATCTGGCTCATCTTTATGTCCCCACAATGGTACAGCGATTTTGTGGAAGCAATATTGACCAGCGGTTTACACAGTTGTCATTGGAAGTGTATAATGTGGATTTTAATTTTGGCTGTCCTAGGTATAACATTATGCAACTTTGTTAGCTTCAGTATCATCTGAAAGAGGATAATAAATATAATACTATTCTCATGGTTTTCTGAAAGTAAACACTTCAGGACATCACTTAGCTATTACTATGATTATATATTCAGTAAATGCTTACAGGATCGAAGGACAGCAAGTAGTCTAGTCATAGTTCTGCCATGAAATTACTCTATCTCTTCAGTGAGACTTACATTTCTTAGGCCTTAGTTTTTTGTTTGTTTGTTTGTTTTACCTGAAAATTAAGGGAGTTAGATGACATGGCTCTCAGGTTCTTCCTATGCCTTTTTTTCAGTTCTATATTTAGTTGATTCTATAGTGAAGATTCTAACAAATACTATGGATTTACCAAAGAGGGATGCATTGTTATTGGTTTGTTTCCTATGCTCACTACCTATGCTGTATCTACTTGACTTTATTATTTTAATTAAATAAAGTTAGGAAAAATATATTGGTGCCCATTGTTAGTCAGGCTCTGTGCTAGGTTATGGGGACATAGAAAGAAAGGACAAATACACTATTCCTCACTGTATTACATTTGAATCTCTGAGAAATTAAGAGTTCAGGTCTCTTCCTCTTATTGTAAGTAGACAGGGATAGAAGTAAGATAGAGGATTCTGATATTTCAAGAAGCTACCTTATTGCTCTTCTGTAGTTCCCTCTGCTGCTCACATACGCACACGTACACCCCACCTCTCAAGACTCTAAAGACAAAAATGGAGAAGGTGAGGAACATTCCATTAAGTTGTTCCCTCTAGTCTCTCTGCTGACTCTCTTAGTATCGTCAAAGGCAAGTCCCGTAGAGGCGGCAGGCTTGATCCAGGCAGCTCTGGATGTTCAGTACAGTGGAGAGTTGTCTACTTGGAGAACAACTAGGCAAACACTCTCTCCAGAGTTCTGGGTGTGACTTATTTAACTTCTTTATCCATGCAGCTGGGAATAGTTGGGGCCTCTCCAGTACGTAATATTTGTGCTGACATTTGGAGAGAGAGAGAGAGAAGGACAAGACACCTGAAATTTCATGGGGAGAGCACTGTTTCAGGAAGAGGGGATAGTGAATGCAAAAAGCCATGAGGAGAAACTGCTTTCTGTTGGATGGTCAGAGGAAAGGCCTCTGTAACCAGGATGTGGTGTGATATGAGGTTATAGGATCTACTAAAACATACACAACGTTAAAGAACAGGCTAAGGAGTTTGGATTTTATTCAAAGGTCAGGAGGAAATTACCTACCTGTTAGGTAGGTATTTTATTTTTCCATGTAATACACAAAATTCCAGTCTCAAATAGGTTTCTGGTTTTCTAAGAAGCTACTTTCTAACCACCTCCAACTTTCCCTGCTCTGTGGGGCTGGCACTACCCGCAGGCCCTGGGCAAGTGAAGAAAAAACCGAGCACCAAGAGTGACACAGGGTGTTAGCTAAGGAAAGAGGAAGGAACACTGTCACTTGTTTACCTTGAATTTTGATGAAAGATTTGGATTTTGAAATGGAACTCTGCGTGTGTTGTGGGGAAGGGGAAGAGTGATAAATGACTAACGAGAACTGAACTAGGCAGCTGAGAAATGCCCTTTACCTGCATAAAAATTGGTGGCCTGTGATTGTGTTCCTCTCCTTTGGACACTGTTGTGGGGACTTTGGCAGTCCTTTCTGAAGAAGAAGTCTACTTGGTTGAAAGAAAATGATAAAGAAATATGAAAGAATTTCCTAAATGGGTGAAAAAAATCCCATTAAGCAAATGAAAATGTTAGCTCATCAACAAACAGCAAACATCCAATAATTCTCATCGATAAACAAACAAGTATGAGGACCCAGAAAATGCGAAGTATTATTATCAACAAAATATGATTGGCTTTTAAAAATTCTCTGTGAATTATTGGTATTTTTAAACCTGACCAGCTAATATATGAACATATACTTACTATAAAAGGTTCAAACCATACGTAGAATAAATTTTGTCAGTCTTGCTTCACACTGCTCCCTCCCTGCCCCCATTACCCTTCTCCAGAGGGAATCACTACTCACAGGTTGGCATATTATCTGTGCAGAGGTTTTTGTTGTTTTGTTTTTTTTTTAGGTTTATATGTGTTAGAGTAGATATACATATGTGATCTTTCTTTAAGGAAAAAGCATGGGATTCTATTACTCACATTGTTCTTTTTCTTGCTTTATTTACCTTCACACTGTTTATGCATAAGGATGTCTCTTTCATATTTTCTAATGGGTGCAGAATATTACATGGAATTACCATTACTTATTTAGACACTTCTCAGTTGATATACATTTAAAACTCCAGTTTTTCAAAATTACAAGCAATGCCACAAGAAAACTTGTCGCGCTGTTTTCTGCATGTGTAAGAGTACTTCTGTAGGGTAAATTCTTAGAAGTAGGATTCCTGGTATGTATGTTTTAATTTCAAAACTGTCAAATTACTAATAAAGCTTTATTGATTTATGTTCCTACGAAGTGCAAAAAGCCCACTTAATTGTAACTTTACCAATACTAGACATGACCCATTTTTATTTTTTGTTCATCTGGTGGGCAAAAATTTGTACCTATTATTTCAAGTTTAGTTTCCTCATTGCTAACATGTTTGAATATCCTTTAATAGATGTGCCGATGCTTTGTATTTCTCTTACAGATTATCTGTTCAGAGCTTTTGCTCATTCAAATACTTTTTTGTAAAGTGTAACTTTAAGCACTCTTTATATATTATGGCCTTAATCTAATTGTACATCACAAGAGATTTCTTGTTATCTGCCCCTTTTAGCTTTAATTTATGTAAATTATAGCTTTCAGTAAACACAAATTTTTAATCTTTATGTTGCTAACACTGTCTGGACTCTTGTATTGTTAGAAAAACCATTCCCAACCTAATCTTACTAAAATATTCTATGTTTTCGGTTATTATTTCATCTATGTAAAATTAATTTTATATTTAACTGTTTAAGCTATCTTGAATTTATTATTGTATTGTAATAAAAGACTATGACTTATTTTTTTCCCATGGGTACCAACCCCATTTATTGAAAGGTCTACTCTTTTCCTAATGAAATAAATTACCTTGATGATATGATACATTTCTGAATATACATGGATATGTTTTGGGAATCTCTATTCATTTGCCAACATTATATTTGTTAACATTCTTTTTATTGAGCTATTCTACGTGACAGTTTTAACTGTTATAATATCTTTTGATACAAGTAAGGCAGTTTTCTCAATGCCCATTCTCACCCACCACTATTATTTTCAAATTCTTCTTGGCTAGTCTTGTGCACTTTCTTGTTCAGATGAGTATAAGAATGTATGTCAAATGTGAAAAAGAAGCCAACCAAACCTGTGGGGAGTTTGATTTGCAGTACATTGGCTACCTTAGAAAATTGGGGGATGATAGCTTTATAAGAAGGACTCTTCTCATATAGGAACATGGTATTCCTTTTGCTTAGTTTGGACTTGATAAACTTCATCAAATCTTAAACACCCTAGGCTCATTTTTATTTTATAGTTTTTGGCTATTTTGATTATGTTTCTTTCCCCCCATTAATACAGTTCTTTTCATCCATTGCTGCAGTATGATAAATTCATTTCTCTTTATATGTTGTTCTTTGAATCCTACACTTAAAATCATCTAAGTCTGTTCTTCGGTGGATTGTGGTTTGTCTTAAGTATTCTAGTTATGCAACCATATCATCAATAAAGCTTACAGTTTTGCCTTTTTTACACATTTTCTACCTCCTATCTGTGAAGCAGGGTATGACAGTGACAGGCATGGAGGTGATTGTCATCACTGTCTTCTTTCTCACTCCAGTGGAAACACATGTCAATATTGAAGGTAATATTTGGTGGGTGTTTCTGGCAGATACTCTTCATTATGTTAAAAAAGTTTTCCTCCTATTTCTACTTGGAGTTTTCAAATCCCTACTTGGGATTTTCCAAAGCAAAGATGAATCATGATAGATTTACCACCTATTGCATTGAAACCTTCTTTCATCCAGAAACTTAGTGATTTCTGTTAATATTTTATGTCCTAATGTTGAACAATCCTTGTTTTCCTGGGATACATCCTACTTGGATGAGAGGCATTATTTTTAATTCACTAGTGGACTCAATTTGATTTTTTTTTAATTTACTTGACAGACAGAGATCACAAGTAGGTGAAGAGGCAGGCAGAGAGAGAGAGAGGAGGAAGCAGGCTCCCTGCTGAGCAGAGACCCCCCCCCTCCCCCAATGTGGGACTCCATCCCAGGATCCTGAGATCATGACCTTAGCTGAAGGCAGAGGCTTTAACCCACTGAGCCACCCAGGCGCCCCAAAATTTGATATTTTAATTAGGATATTTGTGTCAGAATTAATAAGTGAGATTGACTTAACTTTCTCCTTCCCTTTCTCCCCTTCTGTTTTTTTCCCCTTCCCTCTCCTTTCTCCCTCCTATCGGTCCTTTCCTCCTTCCATCCTTCTATACTTTTCTCCCTCTGTATCTAGTTTGAGATCAGATTAGTTAGCTTTATAGAATGCATCTTGTTTTATGCTCTGTGACAATTAATATAAAACTATCCCTATCTTGAAAAACTGGCATAGCACTGACAATCACCTGGACCTCAATATATTTTTTTAAGATTTTATTTATTTGACAGAGATAGAGATCACAAGTAGGCAAAGAGGCAGGCAGAGGAAGAGGGGGAACCCACTGAGCCACCCAGGTGGCCCTGGACCTCAATATTTTTTAAAGGTTAGACCTCTGACTACTTTCTCAATTTCTTCTATGATTTCTGGTCTATTTATGATTTCTATCTCATCTCTCTCTCTCCCTCTCCTTCACACACACACACACACATATACATACATATATATGGATACACACATATGTATATATTATCTATTTATAAATATTTTATCTTCTTGCCCAAATGCTTAAGGTCCTACTCTTTGAAATGGATTTGAATAAACTCATTTCAATGAATTACTCCTATATACAAATGGAAACCACCCACTTTTTATTAGGTTTGGCTGATACTATCCACTTATTTCATGGTTATTAGAGCAATAATATGTATCTATATACGTGGATATAGATACATATATATGTATGTTGTTTTGGGTAAGATAATACCTCTCAAGCAAGGAAAGTACTAGTAATAGGTGGCCACTCTATTTCGCTTAGAGATTTAATACTTCTCAGAAAGCCATCTTCATTTCATAGTATGACTTTTTTGGGATGCAAATGTACCTCAATTGGTTAAACCTTCTCCACCTTTGTCCTAATAAATTCACGAAGAAAAAATTGTTTAAAAACTGTTTTCAACAAATCCTGAATTAAGAATCTTTTGACTACTGACTATGCTGGTTACTTTGCGTTTATGCTTAAAGAGAGTTTTTACTATTGTTATAGTAGTAACAGCACCTACAGGCAATAGCCAAGCAGGAATCCCCAGACCCAAGCCGGGACCCGCTTATGTGCATAAAGTGACTTCTTTCAAACCAGTTGGAAGAGCCTTGTCCTGATTGGTTGTAAGGGCCTCTTCCTGATTGGTTGGAAGAACCTTGTCCTGATTGGTCAATATTGGCAGGAGACTCAGGAAGCTCATTGGGGCTTTTTGGAGCCAGGGGTCCTCTGTTTTTGAGTCTGGCTTGTATAGTGAGGCTGTGTCCAGGCCACGTCCTGGTTCTGCTCTGTAGCAGAAGCAGTTTAACAATAGCAGTAGACAGAAATTACCTAGGTTCCCAATGTTTTTCATTTCCTTGGGCTCGTTCCCATGGACCCTAACTGTCTCATTATTAGGGCTTTTCCCTCCAAAAGGGAGACATGTTTGGATTTTGGGAATCTCATTTGTGGACTGACACGTTCTTATAAGGTGACTTCAAAGGCTACTGTTGTTCACACAGTATGAGTTGATTCTTTTCTCTCTTCTCTCAGCCTGTTGTTTTCATTCAGTTTTAATCCTTTAACCCAAGAAAACCATGTGGTATAAGGAGGAACACAGTCTAAACCAAATAAAAGCAGAACTACGTGGTTAAGGTCAGGGCTGGAAATCTCAGAAGCTGTCACGTCTACTTTCTTCTTTTCTCCAGGTTACACAAAGGATCTGCTTTGGAGGAGTACACTCTTAAAATTATGGTAGAGACTGTCTCCTAAAGACTTGTCTTCTTTACCTACAGAGCATTTTGTATAGATAACATTGACACATCTGCAAAGATGCCATAAAAACCCTACACACATACCTATCATCTCCAAGTGGCCCACGTATAACTTTATAGCTTTAACATGGAACCTCCCAGAGATCGATCTTTGGCATGTTTCACTACACTCAGATGACTCACCCTAAACCTGAAGAGGTTAAGGAAAAAAAAAAAATAAATAAAATAAAATAAATTAAAAGTGCAGTTAATGATTTTTCTATGTGATAAATACACAAAATGAATGCATCAGGATCATGTACTTTTACACTTAAAAGAAGGCTTAAAATTATCTTACTAAGTGGATTCATGAAACATTGATCTAGATAATCTGTTTAAGGCTCCAGATGAATTCAGTAGCTAAATCTCTTGGCTGATACTATAATCTACCCATAGCTTCATGATTTGATTGGATTAAGCTTTAAAAGATCAGAAAATTGTTTCCTTGCACTTGTAGTAAAACAATAGATATGGGGCGCCTGGGTGGCTCAGTGGGTTAAAGCCTCTGCCTTCAGCTCAGGTCATGGTCCCAGGGTCCTGGGATTGAGCCCCACATCGGGCTCTCTGCTCAGCAGGGAACCTGCTTCTCTCTGTCTCTGCCTGCCTCTCTGCCCACTTGTGATCTCTGTCTGTCAAATAAATAAATAAAATCTTAAACCCATAATGGATATGGTCTAGTGTTAGCTATTATTTATATTAGATTTAAAGTTGTATGCATGTGTATGTGTGGTTTTACGTCACAACTCTAAGCTAATATTTGATTTGTACCCACATTAAGATTTCCCATACAGGGACTTCATGACCTCTTTTTCTGTTATTTCCCTTTCCTGAGTTTGCTATTTTTCAGAACTAGGCCTGATTGTAATTTATCCTTTTCTGAAAAAGGCTCCTCCTCTTTCAGGAATGCTCTCAGAATCCCAGTGACCCACAGTGAGTGTTTGGGGAAGACAGAGAGCCCCATCTACCCAGTTCGGTAATTCAAATAAGGTGAGAAATAGGACAAAACAGTTGTCACTGGTGGTTGGCTCTCAGATATGAGAGTAACCTTACCAAACTAAATCTACTTTATACAAATTCGCACATAAAAGAATCAAATATTGTCTGGAGGACTTCATCCTGTCTCTTTGTCGGTCCATGTAACTAAATATGGGCTTCCTGTACAAAGAAAGACAAAATTATAAAATAAAACAAATAAGCAAAATGAAAAACCTAAACGAAACAAAACCCTATGATATTCCAGGAACCCAATAAAGGACTTCTGTGCAAATAAAGGCAAAGGGTCAAAATAAAGCCAAAAACTCAACTATCTTAGAATCTGAAGGACACGGAGGAATTCTTATTTTTTGAACAACTTACTTCTCTCCTATATCTACACTAATGAAGAGGTGAATAAGGCTAATGGTAATCTAGAAATTTCAGACATTGGCTCTGCAATGTTTTGCAAGCATAATCTGCCTGGTATAGGACGGTAAGGGTTTTCACATGTATTCTAGCCTCTAGACTGCTCTCAGATGGATGAGGGCATTCTTGTTGCATACATGAGCATTTGGTAGTAGATAATTCTGTAGAGAATTCAAGCAATTTCCTCTGAAGTTTTTCCTTTGAATTCTTATTACTTGAAACTCAGTAGTAATACTTTACTTTGTATCAAGTGCTATGCTTGGATGATTTGATCTGTTTCTCCCTACATATTTTTATTTTAGATATGTAAAAACTGAGGTTTAGAGAGCATATTAGTCAGCTTGGACCAATACCACAGACTGGGCAGCTTAAACAACTGAAATTTATTATAGTTACTATGATTTATTGTAGCTGGGAAGTCAAAGTACCTGAGTTCCTCGTGAGAGCCCTCTTCCTGGCTTGCAGAAAACTACCCCCGCTCTATGTCCTCACATGGCAAAGGGACAAAGAGCAAGCTAGCAAGCACTAGCTCTCTGATGTATCTTCTTAGAAAGACATTAATCCTATGGGATCATGACTCCATGTTATGATTTTATTTAATTTTAATTACTTCCTTAATTATAGGTCCTATCTCCAAATACAGTCACCTTGGGATTTGGAGCTTCCATACATGACTGTAGAGGGACACAATTCAGGCCAAAGCAGAAAGATTAAGTGACTTTTAGAAGGTCACAGTACTGTTGAAGAGTAGAGCCAGGATTTGAGCAGTTAGGCACCGAAACCCCTGTTGTCAACCTTCCTATAACTGTCTGTGAGTCTCATGGAGGTCACAGAGTTGGCTAAGTTTGTCTTCTAGACCCTCTGCCTTTCTGTGTTCTGTACTTTTGTCATACCCTCCTCACCTGCTCTAGTACAACATCCCCATGTTCCAGCTCCTCAGGATTCATCTAATTTGTACTAAAGATTGATTCATTCCAAGAGTATTTGCATATTTCTGAACAAAATGCCTCAAATAAGAATGCCTGCCCTGCCAATAATGGATGTTAGCTTTCTGAATAGATGAGAAACATATTTTAGAAGAGATTCTTTTCACATCTCTCAGATTACTTCTTAAAGAAGATTACTTCTTACAGAAGATTTGGAATATGGGTGTGTAATACAAACATTTTCTGCTAGTTTAGTTTTGATTCTTTGATGCCTTAGAAGAATATTATTTAATTCATTTTGTTAAATATCTACTTCCCTATCATTTTCTTTTTAATAACAAATATTTCTAGTCCTGCATCAGGCATCTTGCTCAGCAGGGGAGTCTGCTTCTCCTTCTTCCTCTGCCCCCATTCACGGGCTTGTTCTCTCTCTCTCACTTTCTCTCTCAAATAAATAAATAAAATCTTTAAAAACAACAACAACAACAACCAAAACCCCAAACATTTCTTGAACACTTTCTATACATAGGACATGAATATAAATTTAAAGATAAAAATGGCCCTTGCTTTCAAAGTATAATTTAAGTATAATATGCTAAGTCTCAGAGAAAGAGCTAAGAAAAAGTAATATGACATTTAAGAGAATGAAGTTAGATAGAACTGCAATTTTTTAAAGTTTTATTTTATTTTATGAACACTGAGGCATTTCTGAAATCTTTTGAGTAGGTAGATAGCTTTATCTGATTCACTTTTAGAATCACCTTTATAATATAAAGGGGAGGATGAAGAGGAAAAGAGTTCAGAATAGTGTAAATGTCCTGAGGTAAATTCTACAGAAAAAAGAAGTTGTAAATAGTAGAACACATTTGTGAGTCCAGTGTTTGAGGCTTGAAGTCATATTTGTATAAAAAGTTTAGTGTTTAGCCTGGGTGGCTCAGTGGGTTAAAGCCTCTACCTTCGGCTCAGGTCATGATCCCAGGGTCCTGGGATCGAGCCCTGCATCAGGCTCTCTGCTCAGCAGGGAGCCTGCTTCCCTCTCTGCCTTCTTCTCTGCCTACTTGTGATCTCTCTCTCTGTCAAATAAATAAATAAAATCTTAAAAAAAAAAGTTTAGTGTTTCCCCACTTTATCATAAAGGATATGGGATGTTATTCAAAATATTTAATAACTGGTATGACACAGGACTTTAACAATCAGAACAGGGAACTGGTCAATCAAAATAGATCTGGTCTAAATTTATAATTAACAAATGTGACCATACTGGTATATACTGGTTGAATGTCAGATCTGCTTTTGTCTCTGGTTGTATAGCCATGTATCTCATGATTTGAAAAATTTTACTCCTTAAACACATTTCAGGGGCACCTGGGTGGCTCAGTAGGTTAAGCCTCTGCCTTTGGCTCAGGTCAGGATCTCAGCATCCTGGGATCGAGTCCCACATCAGGCTCTCTGCTCATCAGGGACCCTGCTTCCACCCCCCACCCCCCGCCTGCCTCTCTGTCTACTTGTGATCTCTCTGTCAAATAAATAAATAAAAAATCTTAAAAAAAAACCAAAACCACATTTCATAAATTAAGTAAAAAAAATTCATTTTCCAATTTTTAATTTAATAATATAGTTCTGTAATTTATATTAGCTTAAGATCATTATAACATACTAAATTGATACAATTTTAGCATTAATTTATGACACTTGGTTGTCAGTTGGTTATGTGGTCTTATATCAGGCAAATAAATGTTTAATCTCCACTTGGCATTTTGAAATGCTAAAATATTTACCTAACTTTATAAATCCCTAGGGGATAGGTAGACTGCTGTCCTCAATTAACGGTGTTGATTTAAGTCCTGTAACTCACAGCCTAGAGATGTTTTTAAAAATCTCTCTCTCTCTCATACACACACACACTAAATGTTTTCATAATTGACATATTATTTAGTTGTCAAAGTTTCTACCACTCTCTTTTGTTTTATACATTTATGTTATAATATTTTACTCACCTTGTCCCTGAAGGCAAACACATTTATAATCCTTGATTTAGATATTTTTGTGTTTTTAGAGACATCATTTTGTTCATATCATAATCCAATTCCAATTATAGTGAATTATGCTGTGATCAGGTTTTAAAAACTCCTGAAGTAGCTCTTTCTCTTGAAGCACTGTTAACTCAGAAGACTTTACCATTTATAGTTGGCAGGTTCTGCTTGAGCTGAATTCACCCTGACTTCCATTTTAGTTCACAACTTTCTACTCTTTTACATTCTACTTTTGACCTTCAAAATTATTTTGAAAATCACAGTTGACTTTTTGTATTATGTAAAACTTCTCTTTTTGATTTTTGTTTTGATTCTTTCCTCTACTTACATCCCTTGCTCTTCCTCTGAAACCAGTCCTCTCGAAAATACGTGTCCCAATCCCCCACTGGAAAAAGTATCTGTGATCTTGTGTACTTCATGACGGTGCCCTTGGCCCATCTGAGCCTTCAGGGACCAATAGGCAACATTCTTGTGCCATCATGGTTTGCCTGATATCTTCCTGTCCTTTCCATTCTTCCCCCAGGACCACATGCTGATGCTGTCTAACTGCTGTCTAAGTGCTGTCTAAGATAGGGCCAACTTTGAGCTCTGAGTGTGCTGGTCTTCCCCTCTCATTGTTCCTTATAAAGATGATGGATCATTTTAGTTAGGACAAAGTAGTAGAAGGGCAACCAGAAGAATTCTGAATGGTTACAGCCCAAGTGGCAGATATAATGTCTTTTTGATGAACATTAATGAGCTAGGGTGTACTTCAGGGAAAGTATATTACAAGGACTCCATGAGAGACATTATGACTGGACCCTGTCCTTGCTTCTATCCACAAAACTCAGTGTCTGCATATCCTGACTTTGACACTGCACTGCCATAGTGAGTAGGAGAAAGTGTGGGTAACACATGGCAGAACTTGGGGAAATTTTTCTTTCTTCCTTTAAAAAAAAAGGCAGATGGTGTTTTGAACACAACTTGCCATAGAACATAAAAGCTTGAGAGTTCTGGCTGTTTGAAACAGAAAAAAATAAGTTGGTGTTTTTTAATGGTAAAACTAGTTTCTTCCAGGAGCTTAAAGAAAAAAAACATTGAGAAATGGGAGTGAACTGCAAGATAGGGTTTGTATAACAAGTACCTAAAACCACAGAAGTCACATGGGCTCTTTCTGCTTTGCTACTTTTGACTGCTTGTCAGAGAATTAGACTTTTAACTTCCCCTGTCCTGCAAGGCCACTCAACCATGTGCGAGCTGGAGTAATCTTTATTCACAATGTCTTTACAAAGGCTCATGCAACAGGGTAGCAATGGCAATTTGGCGGACTACTGTGCTGGTCCAGTGTTTAGCTCTTACCCCCAGCTCAAGGGCAGCTTGCGAATGGATGATAATAGAAGGATTCAAATGCTGGCAGACACTGTGGCTACTTTGCCTCGGGGAAGAAAGCAGGTATGATTACTATTTTGTATTTTCTAAGTGTTCATGTTCTCTTGAGTGTCTCTTGAGCGCTGAGTTGATATATTTGTCTGGCTTCACACAGAAATTGTATTTTAGAGGCTTTGGAATTAGTCACTAAGAGTATGGGTGAGGAAGGAGACAGGGAGCCCACAGAGCTCGTGGACTAGTCCAAAAGATTTAAGACCATAATAAAAAAAAATTTCCAGGCAAAAATTTGAAAGGAGATTGTTTTTCTCGTGTGAAGAGGTATTGAGGTAAAATGAAAATCGTTAAGTACATCGAACTTACTTAGTGCATATAGACATGGCCAGTTTGAGAATTATTGATCTTTTCCCCCTGGATGTGTCTCATTGATTCCTTCCCTCCCAGGTGAACTGTCCTTGACAGTTATTTCTAATCCAAGGAGAGTACTTTTCCTTCAGGACAAATTTTGTGGACTACATTATTTTCAGTGCTGGGGCACAGACACTTTCCTAATGTTATTGGGAATTAAGGCTTTTACTGGATATGTGAATGGGTCATTGAATACCAGTTCAGTCACTTCCTAGCTGTGGGACCTTGGGCAAGTCATTTGCCCCTCTAAGATTTAGTTTTCTTTTTTCTATAATGCCGATAACAATAGAACTACCCCAAGGAGTTCTTCTGTGGCTTAAGTGAGGAAGTGTGCAGTGCTTAACATATGACTGATGTATAGTATGTGCTCAGTAATTATGCTATCGTTTTTCATTTTTATTGGAAGGTATTTCCCTAGAGATGAAAACTTATTTAGAAAAAGCCATGTCCAGTTGAGTTCGTTTCTTTCATTCTATAATTTCCAATTTTTCAAACAATATTTTAACCTCTTCAGGTTTTGGTTATGTAACTTGTTATCATGCTGCAAGGACATATCTGAATTTAGAATTAGAATTGCTTTAAAGCATGAAGTTTTGCCCTCAAATCTACTGTGCATCACGAGCTCCTCTTAAGCCTCCTAATTTCAGGATTAGAGAGTTAGGGCATAGAGGGAGAGTCATGATCTTTTCTTAGTGATGTATATAGCTGATTCCTCATTATTTTTCACAATGAAGATAAAGGCATAATTTGCCATGGCATGGGTTTTTGATCTTTTTAAACGCCAAATGCTTTTATGACATTAAGCTTAATCAAATGATGAACATTTCTATCAATTTACTACTTGCCTGAAAATAAAGCAGCTGTGGGAAGCACCAAGATGTTTATTCAGGTTTCAGATATAGAGCAGTGTAGGAGGTACAGAGATGAGAAGAACACTTTTCCTGGTCTTGTAGGGTTAAACATTCAGTAGGCAGAACCAATAGGCATTATACAACATAAATGCTCAAATCCAAGGACATGCCTTTTAAGATAACCTTGAAGGATACATATTCCGGTGATTGAAAGGTATTCCAGAACAAGGCAATAATTAATGCCTAGGCACAGATCTGGGGGCCTTCAGGGCACCTTGAGGTAACAGCACATTACTGTGTCCAGAGGACCCAGTAAGTGTCTGTGGGAGGGGAAGGGAGACCTCAGAGCTGGGCTGCTTTACGAAACACTTGAACATTTCCCCTGATGAAGTAGTCATTTGACCAGCACAGGGAGCCACTGGGTGTGTTTGAGCAGAAGAGGGTTTTAGGAACCTCACTTTAGAAACATGGTGTGTCGGTAAGTGGGTAGGGATGAGTGGCAAGGGAGCAACTTTTGCAGTAACTGGTCAAAGAAGAAGTGGATGGAATGGAGAGGAGACCCAGAAACTTGGGTGTGAAAGGCAGTGAAGTTGGAGGAGTCACATCTGGTTTTAAGCATTGAAGACGTGTGGACTAAGAGAGGGCAAGCAGGAGGAGGTTATCGGAAGGAGATAATGAGGGGGACTGAGGCAGGTGAAACACACTCACTGTGCGTACGTATATAACACATACAAGTGAACATATACATGCACACATTCCCACACCGATGAATTTATCTATGTTCTCCTCTTTTTAGGTCCTCTCTTCTCCCTTTTCTTGTATTCCTTCCCATAGTAAACCCTACTCAAACAGGTTTTTCTTCTTGTTGTGAGAAAAAAAAGAAAGCAAAACAAGCCTCTTCTACACGATACTTCTGATTCTGTCCAAGTATCATCAATGAGACTCAATGCAAGTTTATCCCAACATTTCAGAACTTTCCAAATGGATGTTCATTTCTTTTAAGTGGTTTTTAGACAATAATCACCCATTTGGCACCGACTGAATTGCAGGCGACAAGATCCCTGTGAGGCAATCCCAGGAGCAGGTGTTTCTCTGCCCACTGTTATTTTCGACACTTTCAGGCTGACGTCAACAATTCATACTTCTCGTTATTGTTGGCTTTGGTTTCTGCAAAGCTTTATCTGGTGAGCCTCTAGTTTCAGATGAATCTTCAGAAGCATTTGGGTGTTTACACTCAGAATTGCTTAAAAATAGACTTCTGTGTGTGCATATTATCTCAATACCTGTATTTGTAGGAGGTGATAGACATCATAGTGCAGCTTCTACTTCTGAACATGGTTTCAGGGGGGAAAAAAAAATCCCTGCAATGGAAGACACAGTGGGAAGGAGACCAGAGAAAATAAGGAGAGGCTTTATAAATGTGATGCCAAAGGCATAGTGATTGTGCCTGATGAGACACTCGCCGGAGGGCAGTAGGTTGCATCAGTAAGGCAGTGTTCACCAAAGGCTGTAACGAGAGCCAGGGGCCTGAGGACCAGGCCAGAAGCTGGAATGTGCCTCAGTAGTACCACAGGCTGGCTTTGCCTGCCAGTCTTGGGGCTATTGAATTATTGCTCAAACACAGCTTCTGAAGGGTGATTTCACGTAAAAGCTCAGATACACAATTCTGTTAAGTGTGTATTTCTGGGGTGGACTCCGCCCTCCAGGAGCTTTCTCCTCATTTCTGGCTCCAGCCCCATCTGGAGCTAAAGCTCCCAAGTGTTCCTAACTGCAACAAAGTATTTTAAGCATCCAATGAATACTTTAGGTAGAAAACTATATGAATTTCACTCCAAAAGAATTTGAAAAGTATCTTCTAATCTAATATTGTGACACACCTGGAATCAAGAGCCCACAGTTTTTCTTAGAAAAGACACTCATGACTCCACAATGAGACTTTTGTGGGAAGCTGCAACATATCTTTGGGTTCCTTAAGGGCACTTACGAGTTAGGAAACTGAAGTCCACTCCATTAAGCAAGTATCTTAGCATAGTCTGCAGCACCCTGCTCTCTCAAGGCTCCTGGCTTAAAAGGGGAACAGGGAAAAAAGCTGTATTCATGGAGGACATCAGTGAGGAGGCAGGGACTAGAAAGTGAGCAGGGCACCTAATTTGTAGACTTTTGAAACAGTAGAAACAAAAGAAACACCTTCCCTGTTGATAAGGAACCTCCCCCCACCCCCAGGACTTTCAGGAAATGAGCACACTGAGTGGGGACCAGGAAGTAACAATCTGTTACTTAGCAGCAGAAATGGCTACAGGATTGAACTTGGAGCGCCTCCCAGCCTGCGGCTCTTTGGCGAACCCTAACCCCTATCTTTTGCAAACTGACAGCTGAAATATCTGGTCTTGGCATCCTACTGAAGAGGAGCCCTGTGAATCACTGCACAGCAGCAAAAGTTACATTTTGAATATTAATGCCTGAACTTTTAAGTCATCTAAGTAAAAACAAAAGAAGAGGAATCATAAGCTCCCCTCCCCAGGCATCTTTCTATCCGTGGCAGCGAGGGGTTAAGGAGCTTTGTCTAATCAACGGCAGTAATTGAATGTGTAATTTGCAGGCCTGCCAGATTGCCCAACCTAGATTTCTCATATTAGATAATGTGTAATAAAAGGCAGCTGTTGCCAGCATATGCTGTTCGTCACACACCGGTTCCTCATTCGTGTGTCTCAGTGTCATCACGGCAACCCCGAGGAAAGGCTTTGGCTTCGAGGGCACGCGGGAGCACGGCCTCCACTGGTTACATCCCGGAGCCGGACGGAGCACTCTAGGAGAAGGGCTGCAGGAAAACATCTTCCAAAGCTGAGACCTTCCATACGGCCGCAGGCACACTTCTTCCCACTTTAGCAGGTAGTCTGGTGTGTGAGCAAGGTTGAACCCTGAGAACATTCCTCTCCACATCGCCTGAGTCTGACAGCCCAGATCAAAGACAAGGAGTCTTTGTGTCAAGATGTGGCACGTGTCAGAGAATTTGATGGTTCCTAATTTATTTAAATTCTTTTTTATTTAAATATTAGGTGCCTAAAAGAGGTTCATCGCTTATCCAGAGTAGAAACTAATTTATAATTTGACTCAGTCTGATTTTTTTGTGTGTCACTGATAACCCAAATCAGTCAGTCCACAGGAACCGAGTCTCTGCCATGCGTCTCACGTTGTGCTAGGCAAATATTTTCAGTCAGACACTTAGAAAGGTTGGGAAGAGAAAGGTGGGGCAGTTTCCTTCTGTGTGGAGGTCTTGGATTTGTCTTCTGGACTTACAGATTTTAGATTTGAATTTAAATAGTGGGTTTTTTGTTTTTGTTTTTGTTTTTTTTAGAAGGCAAGTTTGCAGGTGGACCAGATGGAATCTTGAGGTTCCCATCAATGCTATGATTATTTGTCTGGCAAAAGGGCATTTAAAATCGCTGAGGAAAGGGTGAAAATTTTAATAACTCATTAATTCTTGCTATCATTTATTCGTTTGGCAGTTATGTATTAAGGCATTCCTATCTTCCTTTGCTTTCTATTAGTGCTTTCTCTATGGTTCTTGTTTTTGGATTGAGATTTTTCTTTTTTTGTTCTTTTTTTTGGGGTTTGATTTTCTTTTTAATGTCTCATGTTTTGGATTTTTTAAATTTAATTTTATATTTTTAATGATTGCCCTTGAGATTTTCCTGTGAATATTTAAAATCTGCTGAAGGACAAAATTGAAAAGTATTTTAACTCAGTGGATATCTTTAAAAAAAATTTCCCTTTATAAGAAGGCGAAAAAGGGGCACCCAGAACTACCTTCTACCTTCCAAATGGCAATACTCACCTGACATTAGAAAGGCTCATCCTCATTTGCAAAACTGTTTCATTAAACCCTCTCAGTTGCCCTGGGAAGAAAGCACTAGACTGTGTAGCTCCATCCACTACTTAAAATGAAATGTTCTGCTTCTCATTCACACCAAAAAAAAAAAAAATATTCCTCTTGAATTTGATCTTTCACCACTACTTATTTACTTATATTGATATCTAGTAGTTTACTTCTGTTTGTCTATTTAGCTATTTTTTAAGTTTCCACTCTATTCCAGGCCCTGCACTAGGCACTGGGGTGGAAAGTAAAATAAGTACATTCCCCAAAAGGCCCAAAGGATATCGATAATTATGTATAGAAGGGAGGTATTTGATCCAGCATACCCCTTACATAAACACACATACATGTCTCTACATATATGAATATCTGAATAATATGATGACTATTGAGAGCAAAAGTAGTTTTTAGAACAGAAACCCTAGTTATGATAACAGATAACGTAAGTAGGTATGACCTACCTAAGTACCTTAAAATCGGAAATGAGGGTAAAAGCCAGGCAGCTAGAAATAATGAAAATAGATTAAGACAATGTGAGTGCAGTATTCCAGAGAGATGAGAATGCTGGCCAATGTCAAGTTCATCCCCTCCATAAGAAGGCCACCATTGCATAGCTGAGTGGTTCCTGCCCATGCGTGTTAGGTAGGGAAAACAGGCTGAAATAAACCAGATTGTTGGAGGCCTTATACACTGAGTCCTTACAAATTGAAAACAAATACTTTTTACCAAATTTAGAGAATTTTTTGGATCTGGGCCCACCTACTGCCGTCTTCAGAATGATATACATGGTTTGAGGCCTAGAACTGAAAAGACAAGGAATTACAAAGTGTAATTAATTTACACCGAATCAACAAGGGAAGATCAGCTCTTCTTTATAGTAGCTTTATTGATCAATAAGCAAATTCTGAACACGGAGCCGTTTCAGAAAGTTTGTGAGAATGCTGGCATTTGGTACTTGGTAATTCAAACTCATTAGCAGTGATAGAGGCTTCTCTCCTACCAAATGCCTTAAGAAGGATTTTGTTTGTGCATTAATTTCTTTTATGTGGTTTTTTTCCTGATTTCTCATCCCCCTTTTGTCTTATTTGTAGTTGTTTGGACAATGTGTTGCTCTTCTGACATTTTGTAATATATTCACTGATAGACAACAAGCATATCACAGTGACAGTGAAACACTATGGCTTAGCTAGTACCATAAGCTGACATTTTTGGGCCCCTGGACCAAGACTTGAGAAATGGCTAACTAACTTGTGTTAATTCCTAAAGGAATAAAATAAAAACACACACAGACTCACAGCAATCACCTGAGAAACAAGATGCTTTCTTTTGCTTATTTTTCCTATTTACAAAGGTAGAATATATCCTGGAAGTTTATGTGTATATAATTTTTTCCCAAAGCATGCAGCGGGGGTGAAAGGGCCAGTATTCATACTGTTGATAGCATTCTGAGGCTCCCTTCCTTTCTTGGCTGGAAATCTCATTGCACTTTTCCAAAACTATTGCAAAAATAAGTCACAAAACAGAATTGAGATTTTGAGTACCTGGTTTCACCTGAATTGTATTTCTGTATATGTGTTGGTTCTTTACAGATTATTATAGCTTTCTAAAAACAGTAACATATTGAATTTTTACAATAAATATAGTCATTTCATCAGTATCTCAAAAATGTATCAAGTATTTGGGTTTTATATACCATTCTATGGGTGTTGTTTTCCTCGGATTTCCGTGTGATTATAATTGTGCTGGTTAATTTTTCAGGGGCTATTTTAAATACAGATTAGATATGACATTCTTTTGGAAGCTTTAGAGTTTTGCCACATTACATGAACTCTTTTGCCACGGTATATTATTATCTGAGCCTCTTTTAGCCTTTTAATGCTTTAGCTTTTAATGCTCCTATCTCGGCTCTCCTTTTCTCCCAGTAGAGAATGGAAATTACTAACCCTTACATAACTATTTCCCAGATCTGGGCCAAGGAAGGTGATAAAGAACAAATTCCTTTGTGATTTCGAACATTTTATAGATATGTCTTAGGACCTTTTGATAACTGTGTGCTTGTTATATTTTTCAGCTTGCTTTGACGAGATCAAGTTCTTTAGGTGACTTTTCCTGGTCTCAAAGGTAAAGAGATTCATGTATTTTATTGGTCTGCCACCAGCATGCACTAACACATACACACACACACACGCACACGCACACACAGTCTTACATACTACAGTTTACCTGAATGTCAGCCATCTGTAATTGTGACAGTTACTTCATGATAAGAACGTGCCAAGTGTGAAAATTTGATCTTCATGTGTATTTCTACTTTATTATTACAGAAAGCTCATTACCGTGGAAAAACAAAATAATGGAACATTTGGATTTGAAATTCAGGTGGGCAGTTTTCTATTTTCCAGATTTTATTTTTTTTTAAGATTTTATTTATTTATTTGACAGCGACACAACAAGAGAGGGAACACAAGCAGGGAGAGTGGGAGAGGGAGAAGCAGGCCCCCCGCTGAGCAGGGAGCTGGATGTGGGACTTGATCCCAGGACCCTGGGATCATGACCTGAGCTGAAGGCAGACGGTTAATAACTGAGCCACCCAGCCACCACTCAATTTTCCAAACTTTTCATGAAGAAAGTGGCTCTGGTAGTTTGATATTAATTAGGAAATAGGGAAGTCAGGATTAGAGAGTGATGAACACTGTGACTTTTATTCAATGTGCTGTGGTTTGTTTGGGGTAGTTTTTCAGGATGCTAGGTATCATCAAGGAAAGAAAACATCGAAGCAGTTGAAATAAAACCCCTGAGACATGCTCACCTCCTTGTTCTTAGTTGCTTTACTTTTCCTGTAAGTCTACCGATAGGAAATGCTTGGTATCCACCAGGTCTCAAATGAGAAAGTGAAAGACTCTTTACAAATGTGCATTTTTAAAAAAAGATTTTATTTATTTATTTATTTGACGGAGAGAGAGGGAGAGAGAGACCACAGGCAGGCAGAGAGGCAGGCAGAGAGAGAGGGTGAAGCAGGCTTCCTGCTGAGCAGAGAGCCTAACACGGGGCTCAATCCCAGGACCCTGAAATCATGACCCGAGGCTTAAGGCAGAGGCTTAACCCACTGAGCCACCCAGCTGCCCCCGGATGTGCATTTTTATATATTTGAATTTCAGATATGTTTTGCATCATCATTTTTATACTGTATATGAGATTTTACTTTCATATTCAAGAAATACTTGAAAGCATGTAAATTTGTGTGTATGAGGCTGCATGTATTCATATCTATCTCCTGTTACATTTGAAATACTAAAACGTTCATCTTAGATATACAGAAGAAATTTGGACTTTTTGTTTTTTTTAAAGATTTATTAATGTTGAGAGAGAAAAAGACAGAAAGTGTTTGTGTGCGTGAGCAGGAAGAAGGGTAGAGGGAGAGGGAGTGAGACTCCCAAGCAGACTCCATGTTGAGTGTGGAGCCCCACGTGGGGCTCAATCTCACAACCCTGAGATCATGACCAAGCTGAAACCAAGAGTCAGAGGCTTAACTGACTGAGCAACTCATGTGCCCCTGGAGTTTTTTCTTAATGACAACACCTTACAATTATTCTTTGAAACATTTTAGAAAAGTTGGGTTTACTTGCATGTTGTCTCATGCTCTAGGATGTTTCTAATTATAGGTTTCTATTTCTAATAGCCTAAGAATTTCATTTTCTCATTTGCTGTCTGCTCTTTCATGGCCATATTTGTAGAGATGGTGAATCAGGTCAAATGAAGCCTAATCCAATTAAGTGCAACAGTAATAGCTTATGTATTATTTTTCTCTTCCATCTTTTGCATTTCTTTTAGATGTCTTTTGCATAATCATACTTTTACACTGCATATCAGCTTCTAGGTCTTAGCTTTGATGCTGCTTTCAGAAAATTTGAATATCAACCCCCAAATTGAAAAGTCGGTGTGTATTTGAAGATGAGGAACAGGAAACAGCCAAGTTAAACATGCTTTCTGAATAAAGAAACAGAATGAGTAGGGAGAAGGCTACAAGAAGAAGAAAAATACTTTCTACTTTCTTTTCTTTTCTTTTTTTTTTTAAGATTTTATTTATTTATTTGACAGAGAGAGATAGATCACAAGTAGGCAGAGAGGCAGGCAGAGAGAGAGGGGGAAGCAGGCTCCCCGTGGAGCAGAGAGCCCAATGCGGGGCTCGAGCCCAGGACCCTGGGATCAAGATCTGAGCTGAAGGCAGAGGCTTAACACACTGAGCCACCTAGGCGCCCTACTTTCTACTTTCTGAACTATTCTACTTTTAAATTTGGTGTAATCTGTAATTTTTCTCTCAGGGTTTAGAAGCATAGTACTCTCACTTATTCCCCATTCACACGGAACACTCCTTTTCCATTGGAGAGATGTGGCATTCTTTGTGACTGCTTCTTTTTAAATGAGAATTATCCACAGGATGTGTAGCAGTTGCTACTGGAGGCAGGATCAATGACCACTCACTTATTCTATTTAGTGTGACAAATGGGGATCTTTTTTTCCTCACTCTTCTATGATATATGTCACTGTTTCCCTGTGTTTCTCCCCCATACCACGAATGCTGACTCTACATGAAGCAAGAGTCAAAACTATCCATAGTGGACAGCAGGCTGCAGCATCTTGAACCTTTGTAGGTCAACACTGAGCTGATGATTTCACTTCGGAATTGCAGCATGTGCCAGGGAAGCAGGAACCCTCTCCTGTGCCAATTCCCATTTAGTGTGTGCTTTCCATTGCCAGCTCTGCTCCCTAATCTAGTCTTTAGCAGTCCTCAGATTCGCAGTCATCACCAAATGGGGGAAATGCCCTGGGAACTTTTGGAAGACCAGATAGAGCCCCAGGTACCCCTATTGTGTGCCCACTGTTAACATGGATTTGGGTCCTGGTCTCTCAAGTGAAGGGCATGTTGGAAAAGAAACAAGTCCACCTCCTCTTTGAATTTCCGTGGGTGCTAGGTTTATACTGCTAATGAGAATTGCATGGTATGGTAGCAAGACAAACATCAGATTCCCACATATCAAGTTCATACTCTCTCAGTGCTGCCTTGTGGGGTTTTTAGGAGTTTCAATGAAATAACACATCTTAGAAATTACTGAGTAATGTGCCTGGTACCAGTAGATCAGCCAATGGCAGGCGTTGCATGAAGGTCACTGGGCCCGAGGGAGTGCAGTGTGTCTTTTGTATCTCTAAGAAATGAAGACAATTGTTATGTCACTGGCATCTAAAAATGGGATCCAGAAGACCGGGTGAGAGAGAGGGAAATTATTTCTACCCATAACATTGGGTGCTCTGCCTTTTCTTCTCCATCCCCAACCCATACATTTTACACTGGTTGCAAACATATAAGCCAACTGTGTAAATCAACACATTTGCCCTCCCTCTACTCACTTTGATCACTGGACCTGGAGGGTAGATGCTCACTGCTAACAAGAATTGCTATAACAGTGGTTTCCCAAAGGAGTAACTGTTAGAGCTTTGGTCCATGTACCCCATGAACCAGATCACCTTTCCATTCCTGGAAGCGTCCAGACTCTAGCAAGAAGACTTTCTGGCAGAAAAGCTGTTTAAGAGGTCTCTGCCGTAGATGGGAAGTATATTAACTGATCTTTACAAGGTCCCTTCTAACTTTATGATACAGGGATTCAACATGCCTTGTAGAGAGAATAGAAATTCCTTAGATGTTAACAAAATCAAGTTTCTAGGAGTTGCTTGCATATGATTGACTTCTGGTTCTGGAGCCTGTATGTATAATAAGAAGGAACGAACATCAGTCATTAACTTCTCTACAAGGAAGTGGTGCTGTAATGTGGTTTAATTTTAGGAATCACATTACTTAACTCAGGTGCTGATTTTGATTCACAGTGGAATGAGTCTTTATAACTTAAATGTGTGAAAAAGGCAAATATGTTTGTTACAGGTCATTGGGCCACTCTATCTAGCAATATTTATGCAGTGTTCTTGGTATACTTTGACAGAAAAATAAAAACAAAAACAAAAAATAGCTGCTTTTGCCAAACTGAGGCAAGAGATGAAGCATAAGTTTTTCTAATCTGGTTGGGGGGCTAATGAACTGGTGAGGATTCAGGGCAGGCATAGCAGAAAGCACTTAGACAAGAAGGTAATCGTGTCAATTATAGTACTTTTGAAAAAAATGCAAGGCAGATTGTCATTATTTGCAGAGCTCTGATTTAAAATAATTATTGTTGGCATATCTCCCTTCCTGGATGTGTAGTGTTCCATATGCTGCTGTAATGAGTGCTTTAGCTTGGGAGAAATACACAGAGATTTTTCTCCTTGCTTTTGGCTACTATTGTTTTATCCCATTGGGAAATTAAAAAACCTGATTTTTCTTTTTTTTAAGATTTTTATTTATTTATTTGACAGACAGCACAAGCACAAGCAGGGGGAGAGGCAGGTAGAGGGAGAAACAGGCTTCTTGCGCGGGTCGATCCTAGAACTCTGGGATCATGAAAGCAGACGCTTAATGACAGAGCCACCCAGGCTCCCCAAAACCTGAATTTTATTAATAGATATATAATAATGAGAGCATCAGGTGGTCTTTTAGGCTTGAACATACAAAATCTTGAATCAGAGTGACCATTAGTGGTGTCGGGGAGTGTCAGGCAGAAGGAGAGGCAGAAGCACACTCCCCGAAGAGTAGGGAGCCCCATGGGGCTGGATCCTGGGATTCTGGGATCAGGACCAAAGCCGAAGGCAGATGCTTAACCGACTGAGGGACCCAAGTGCCTATCCCTCCCCCCCCCCACTTTTGTAATGGATGGGGCTGGCTACAGATAATTTGGTATTTTTGATTCAGTTCATATTCAAGAAAGCCTTTCCAAATTGTTCTTGGTACTTACCTACTATACTGCTTAAGGTAATCAATACCATTTTATTTTTTGACACAGAGATTTTGAGTATTTTTGAATAGTAATTATGTATCACTTTAATTTTTACAGACTTACAGGCTCCAGAACCAGAACTTGTGGTCCTCAGAGATGTGCACTCTGATTTGCAAAATCCAGGAGGATAGCCCGGCACACTATGCTGGCCTGCAGACTGGTAATTTGTAATTTTGCTTATGTTAGGAATTATTCAAATAGCAAGAAAAATTTTATGATGTCAAAGGTTGGGATATGATTGCTGCTGTGAATTTTCTTCACTCCTTCATGTTGCTAGGGTTTGGGGCTTGCTTCTTTTGTTTTATTTGGATGTCAGAAGGGGTTATTTAAGCGACTGTTCTAACAACTCACTTTTCTTGCCATCTCCCAGGTGATGTCCTTGCAAATATCAATGGTGTAAACACAGAAGGCTTTACCCACAAACAAGTTGTTGACCTGATCAGATCTTCGGGAAACCTGCTAACGTAACTATACATCTGCTTCCTGTAGGGGCTTCAAAAATGTTACAGTCTCATAATGCCTGTTGAGTGAATGAATAAGCTTTTGTTCAGGATCACAAGAAGGGAGGCCATGCACCATAGCTTTGGGATTGGGTACAGACATTCTTTATCAGTTCCTTTTGTTTCTCAAGGTTTCCTCAAATTTGAACATACTGTCAACATCTGAAGTCAGAGGACATCAATAGCTCAAACGTCTGTGTGGGAGGGATAGCATTTAGAAAAATTTTTTTTTTATGTCAAATTCAATGAAACTGGCACACGTTCTCTTTGGTCAGAGAGGAACTGGTCTAATTTCCATGGTTGATACAATCTTGTGGTTAGAACAAATGAGAGGTCAGAAGGGCTGAAGTTTTTATTCTGATACCACAAGCCCATTGTTTTCCTTTTCTAGTGTCCCGTTTGGAAGGAAGGAAAAAGTCTGCTCAATCCTTTCTGCCCTGCAATACACACATTCACACCTACTAATATTCCAGACTTACTAATAGGAGAGTGGCCTCCTCAACTAGAGATTTGACTGACTTTTCCACCATGCCATCCTTAGAATCTAGTAATACTTCAGTAATTAGTTAAAAGATGGAATTTGCTCAATCATTTAAATGATATTTATTGAGCAAATACTATGTTCCCAGCTTTGCAATAGGCTTAGGAAAGACATGGGCAAAAACTCTTGTACTGCTTTATTGATTGTGGGAGGACAAGGAAAGCCTCCAGAAGAAGTAATTTTGATATTTCAATTATGATAACCACTGTTAAGAAAGTAAAATTAGGAATGGGATAGAATACTGAGTAAGAGGACTGCTGTGTAGCTTAGCTGTTGAAAGGGATATTATCTGAGGAGAGGGAATCTGAACTGAGACCTAAGGAAAGAGAAAGGATGGTCATGTGAACTCCTGCTGAAAGTGTCTCAGGCCAAGAAGGAGGTCTCTGAACTCTCAAAGTGGGCTTGGCATGTCCAAGAGAGAGAGACAACCAGTGTGATGAGTGGTTGGTAGCTTAGGGAGAGTGTAAGAGATGAAGGCAGGGAGGAGAACATGGGTCTTGTCGGGTCAAGTAGTTTAGGATTTATTCTGCCTAAGGTGGGTCTTGCATTACCTCCTTCATTCTTCTCAGCCACCTTGTGAGGTTAGTTTTATTTCTATTTATAGAGAAAGCGACTGAAGCTTAAATTAGGTAGAGTGGAGATCAGTGATCTAGTAAGTGACTGGGCTAGGATGTGACCACCTGCTCTGGATGCCAGGATCCATTCTCTTCAGCCGCCCCACAGTTGCTCCTTGCAAGCTGCCCATAGAAAATCTGTGGGATGCTCTTCAGTGATCCTCGTCTAAAACTTCAGAGATGCTCTGGGTGTGCGTGGGAGTAGTTTTGAAAGATGACTCTTGATGGTAGAGGACTTAGTCCAACTCTGGATCTTGTGAGTTCAGGGTAGAGGATGGGTGTGCTCTTTCCTCCAGAGAAACGGATCTGTGAGGTTGGAGCCATGTAGAATCCAAAGGGAAAAGGTGGCAGTTAGAATCAGAAAGCTACGTTCCAAATGGGTGAAGTGGGCAGAATGCAGGGATATAATTAAGGAATAACAGATGGAGACAAATGGAGATCCAGAGATCAGGAAAGTGAGAGACATCTGTCTAAATACTGAAGAGAACAACCAATGTGTGCCTGTGGCTCTGCGCATAGACATCTGTTGCTTGGGTGGGTCAGATGGGCAGTAGGAGTCCTATTGAAACAGATTCACAGGATCCTCACTAGTGCCCAGAGACAAGACCACCCTCATGAGAAAGCAGACAAAATCCTGGCTTGCATTATCATCTCATTATCTTGGGAATGATGTTTTTAGAAATAGAGAAAAACAGGTCTTGGTATTTCATGCTATTGTTTTACCATGACTTGAAACATTTCTGCATCTTAATATAATATTTACAGCTTACTTATCAGAAGGAATTTGAACCATTATTTAAAAAATGCCTAGGTATGTGACTCACACATGAAATTTGTTATCTTATTCAGATTGCTGACTTAATAGTCAAAATAAAGGCGTCAGCATGAGCCCACAAAATAAATCAAATCAGTCAGGGTAGAACAAGTCTTTTTATTTTTAGAAAGACATTTGGTGTAGGGAGAAATGAACACCTTTAAACTGATAATTCTGGGATTGCAGTTTATAAACTTAAAAGGTTCTGAGATGTAAGAATGATACGAAGGTTATTATCTCATAGTGGTTCTGGCTCTGTTCTAGTTGACAAATTAAGGCAATTTACAGAGGTACGGTTTCTTAGAATGCTAGGAAAGAAGGAACTTTTTCCCTTTTCCAAGAAATGGCATGATGATTATACTGTTTGCAGATCCCTATTATATGTTGTTTTCATTGCTGGATCCCTCATGCTTAGCACAGGGTCTAAAGTCTGGCACATGGTAGATGCCCGGGAAGCATTCACTGAATAAAATAGGTGATTCAGCCAGAGCCCATAAGGATAAATTCCAGTAGAAAACAATAGTCATTGCCATGTAGTGGAATCTATAAAACAAGCTATAGTTTACAAGTTAGCCAATATCTTTTCTTTCAACCACCCTCTCCAGGGGATTTTTGTTTTGTTTTGTCTTTTTTGTTTTGTTTCGTTATATTCTTTCCCTGCATATTGTCAGAAGATTCGGCCTAGTTCCAGATACTTGAAGTGCCGTGGGGATTATAACATTTATGTTGCTTTTTAAAGTATAGTCTGCTCTCCAAGTATATTACTTCATAAGGATGGTACTTGTTTGAAAGGATCACTCACGCTGCTCCTGTCCCCCACCTCTTTTTTTCTTAAAACAGGATAGAGACTCTTAATGGAACAATGATTCTCAAAAGAGCAGAGCTTGAAGCAAAGCTGCAAGTTTTAAAGGTAATTTAATTTAACACAGTGAGACATACTTTTCACCCTTGAATGTGTGAGTGGTAGAATAAAAATGTATTTGAGGGATTGAAATAGCCCTTGAAGATGAAATGTCGTGATGAGTCTAAACTGATGAATTATCAAGAGCCACACAATTACCTTTACAGGAATATTCAATTCTATAAACCAGGGCAAATCACTTTCTTCCTTCCTCCTTCTGTGTTTCTAGGAGGTTCAGGAAGGCAACAGGAAGGCACATCACTTGAAGAACTTTTCACTAATGCACCTGTGATCTCTCTTGATTTACATTTTGGGGGGTGGGGGAACAAAGGAGGAGTTGCTTGTTTTTCCTCGTTTTTCCAAGTGCTGCATGTATGCAGGAGGGCCCGGAAGCTTTGCTTTTCCATTGTCCTCTTCTGGGTCCTTCTGCCCCGCTTCATCCTTCCTACAAAAATCCTCTCCCTCTGCTCCCGTGGCTGTCCTTGAATCTACTTTCATTGGCAAACACACAATCAGCTTTGAAGTGGAAAAAATGAAGTTTCCGGGAGATAATACACAATGCAGAGAGTTCAGAGAAAATTCCCTTGGAAGGCTCTTTGAGGGTCTTGAAAATCTCAGTTTGCTAGACTGGTGAGACTCTGCCAGGCTGTGAAGTGCAGACCCTCATTCGTGTGCCTTTGAATCATGATCCTGCAGACTCCACTGACCTCTTTCTTTCTCCCAGAGATCTCCCTGCGTGGCACTGAGGTGGCCAGGCTGAGCAGAGACCCCAGGGCTTAGAGGCAGGCTGCTCAGTTGGACTGTGTTTTGCAATAGTTGGCATTTATGAATTTTCTTTATGAAGTATGTACTTCTTAAGTATTGAGCCCATGAGGGTAGAGTTACTATGTTCATCTTTTTTTTTCTTTTTTCTTTTTTTTTTTTTTATAATTTTTATTTTTTATAAACAAATTTTTATCCCCAGGGGTACATGTCAGTGAATCGCCAGGTTTACACACTTCACAGCACTAACCATAGCACA
>PISX010008541.1:0-82117 GCA_004024625.1 Mellivora capensis
ATACTCATTCTTCTCAAGTGCACATGGAACCTTTTCCAGAATAGACCACATACTGGGCCACAAATCAGGACTCAACCGATACCAAAAGACTGAGATTATTCCCTGCATATTCTCAGATCACAATGCTTTGAAACTGGAGCTCAACCACAAGGAAAAGTTTGGAAGGAACTCAAACACCTGGAAGCTAAAGACCACCTTGCTTAAGAATGCTTGGATCAACCAGGATATCAAAGAAGAACTTAAACAATTCATGGAAACCAATGAGAATGAAAACACTTCGGTCCAAAACCTATGGGATACAGCAAAGGCGGTCCTAAGGGGGAAATACATAGCCATCCAAGCCTCCCTCAAAAAAATTGAAAAATCCAGAATACAACAGCTGTCTTTACACCTTAAAGAACTGGAGAATCAACAACAAATTAAACCAACTCCACATACAAGAAGGGAAATAATCAAGATTAGAGCAGAGATTAATGAGGTAGAAACTAGAGATACAGTAGAACATATCAATGAAACTAGAAGCTGGTTTTTGAAAGAATCAATAAGATCAATAAACCATTGGCCACACTAATCCAAAAGAAAAGAGAGAAAGCTCAAATTAATAAAATTATGAATGAAAAGGGAGAGATCACAACTAACACCAAGGAAGTAAAAACAATCATCAGAAGCTATTATCAACAGTTATATGCCAATAAGTTAAGCAACCTAGATGAAATGGATGCATTCCTGGAAAAATATAAACTCCCAAAATTGAACCAGGAAGAAATTGACAACCTGAATAGACCGATATCTAGTAATGAGCTTGAAACAGTGATCAAAAACCTCCCAAAAAACAGAGCCCAGGACCTGACGGATTCCCTGGGGAATTCTACCAAACTCTCAAAGAAGAAATAACACCTATTCTCCTGAAGCTGTTTCAAAAAATTGAAGCAGAAGGAAAACTTCCAGATTCTTTTTATGAAGCTAGCATTACCCTGATCCCCAAACCAGGCAAAGACCACACCAAAAAGGAGAATTTCAGACCAATATCACTGATGAATATGGATGCTAAGATTCTCAACAAGATCCTAGCAAACAGGATCCAACAGCACATTAAAAAGATCATCCACCATGACCAGGTGGGATTCATCCCTGGGTTACAAGGGCGGTTTGTGTATATTTTTACCCGTAAGAAATTTAGAGCCTCACCTCCAATCCTACATCAAAACAAATTTCAAATAGTTTAAAGAGTTAGTTTAAAAATGAGCCATATATAACCTTGGGAAAAAAGTATTAGTATTGTTTGGATTTTTGGATGAGGAACCTTCCTCCCTTTGCTTAGAACAAAAAGTAATGAGAAAAAAAAAATCATAAAAGAAAACATCAATGGGTTTGACTAATACCGTTTAAAATTTATATCCAAAACAATCTAATCAAAATTTAAAAGCACAAAAGAGTAATATTTCCTGCAAAACAAAGATATGTGAATGGGTTACTATTAAAAGAGGAAGCTACAGATAGATGGTTTGCATTTTAATAGGGAAGCAATAATCTCTTCAATTATAAGCATATATGAATACAAAATGTACAAAACAGAAAAACACATACACCCCATAATGGTTTTGGAAATGTTCACATTCCCCAGTAATCAACAAGATGCAAAATAAAATGTGGCCACAATTTGCTTATTAAATTGGCAAAACAGAGAAGAGAGTAGTTCCTTTTCTAACTGCTGGCATGTCAGTTCCTTTCTGGAAGCCCGTTCTGCTCTAAGTACCAAGAAAGCTAACAGAGTATACATTTGACCCACCAATTCATCTCCTAGGAATTTATCCTGTGCAACAATTCAGTAATTGCCCTCAAGGTGTATGTAGAAGGATTTTTCACCAGGCACAGGATGCTCTATCTACCCTGTGCTTGGTTATTTAAAAGAACACCATCAATGTCAATCCTCATAGTTGTTTTGACCTTCTGAATTTGTGGATCACATTCCCAAGTATCATCTTATTTAATTTTGGAAATAACTTCCTAAGAAAGACATCATTATCTGCATTTAAAGATCTTGGAAGACAAAAAGGGTAGCTTAGGTATAGTCTGAGTTAAAGGTCACAGAAAGTTTTCTCTGATGTCTGAAATCATGTCATTAAGACAAGAATAGAATGGGTCAGGAGGTCCACCTACTACAACAACTTCCTCTTACAAAGTGGATAACTGGGATTTAGAGAGGGGAAGTGTCTCACTGAGACTCGAGGTGATTCTGAAACACTCCTTCTCTTGGTCTAACTCACTGTCAAGTATAGACATTCCTGGAAAGGAGGATCTGCTCTCAGAGCTCTTCCCTTTGCTGTTTGTGAGCTTATTAGTTAAAACACAGGCACCCTAGAAACTGGAAATGGGACACACGATGGGTCAGTTGTGGTGGAGAAATGGGAGGTTGAAGAAGGTCTCAAGAAAGGTCTGAGACTGTCCCAGTGTCCGCCCCTTGACACGTAGGGCTCTGGTCACTCGGTGATCATGGGAATGTATGAAGAAGTAGAATATAGGAGAAGGAGGTAACCAATACCAGCTGCCTGATCTACTCCTCACACAGGGTAGGCTCTGCTTCCTTCTGAGACTAGGAATTCCTGGCTCAGGCAGCTGTGCTATGGACTCCACATCTGCCATCTCAGGCCCACCACATTCCTATCGGCCTTTGAGCACTCTCCACCCTGGACACGCTCCACCAGTGTCCAAAGAGGACAATCCATCACACCGTCCCTAAACAGAGATTCTAGCAGGGTAGTTACAAATGTCCCCCTAGAGGGTCCAGAGAGGGCTTCACTGGGAGATTTTAAACCTGGTCTCAGCCGCTACCCCCGGCTGCTCTGAATCCACTTGGCAGCACATTTATCAGATACTGC
This sequence comes from Mellivora capensis, assembly GCA_004024625.1. Classification (NCBI taxonomy): domain Eukaryota; kingdom Metazoa; phylum Chordata; class Mammalia; order Carnivora; family Mustelidae; genus Mellivora; species Mellivora capensis. The sequence goes on from PISX010008541.1 coordinate 2,880, forward strand.
ATTATTTAAAAGAAGCAGCCCTGGAGAGTTGGTTTGGAGAGCTTGTTCAGGTCTGGAAGATAAGAGTCATGTTTGGCTATTACGTGTCAGGTGTCCTCATACTTGGTAAGAGCAGACGGGTATTAAGGAAGCCAGACCCGCCTGGAGCACTTTGCACACATTTCCACACATTTGCACACACGCTGAGGCTGGGGCCTCAATTCCTCAAACCGTTCCTTTAGGGCCTTTTACCAATGCTCCTCATCCTTGCCCCCTGCCTTGGCCTCTGCCTCCAAGCTGGGGAGGCAGCCCTGAGGGGCTCTGCATGGCCTCCCCAAGGGAGGAGTGTGTCCTCCCTCTGGGCCACTGTCTCCTGCTAAGCCCACTTCTCCACCCCCAGAGGAGAAGGTGTCTCTGTGGGTTCCTTGCCTGCCTCTCTCAACTCCCTGACTCCACTACCACATAACGCGCCCTCCCGGTCCCATGAACAGACTAATTTAGAGTTGTTTATAGTTATAGATCTCAGCAGCAGTATTTCCCCAGGCAGTAATTTGTTACTAATAAAAGCAAATGTTCTGAAGTTTGTGAATGATTTCCTTTTCATTTTGTTTAATAGGAGTGGATTCAAGGTTATATCTATAATAAAATCCCTTACTCCTGTGCATTCGGGTGCATTTTCTTTGGGGACAGAAAATGAAGCTCCCAGCACCCAGGGGCACAGCGCATGTCCATGACAGGGTGCTATCCACACGAGTCCCACCCAGCCCCAGGGCTGACCAGTGGGAGGGCAGGTCTGGAGCTCTGTGAGACATGGCTGTTTACACTGATCAGGGAGTAAGAGCTGTTGCCTTATTACGGGCTCAAGTCCCAGGCACAGTGCTTATATACAGTAGGTGCTCGTCCCTCATGGAGTGGCAGAAGATGGTGTTTTGATTAATGACTTCATTGACTAACCAAAACCTGCCTTGTGAATATGCAGAGAATGTGGCTGTGTGGGGTCAGTCTAAGCAACAACTACATCTAATCCTGCCTCTCACTCCTTTTCCGTGACTTTCTGAACACTCTGCTCACCAACCTCAGTTTAATGTCTCTGATAGTCCCACCTTTCATGAGCCAGAAAGTACTTAGGATTGCCTCTCCGAACCCCTGCTTCATTGTCTACACTGAGCACTCCTCACAGGTGGGCAGAATGTCTTCTGCCTCTGTGCATATATGGCCCCTTTCCAGCATTGAGGACTCAATAGGAGCTCCATAAACATTTGAATTGAGTTGAACCATACATGGGCATAATGATAAATAAATTCTTAAAAAAAAAAAAAAACAACAACAATATAGTATTTGAGTGTCAGAAGGACCTGGGTTAAGATGCTGGCAAATCCCTTTGGATGCTGTCTATCTTGAGCAAGTTTCACAACCTCTCTTTCAACTTCCTTACCTTTAAGATATACTTAATAATGTTTACCTTGTCACAGGTAAAACAAAAGCCACATCTTATGGAAAATGTCTGCCCTCTTCTCATACACCTCCTGACTCCTCCACACCCCACCATAGTTAGAGCCCCTAAGAATCATTAACAGGTCAATAATGAATGGGGTACACCAATGTACTGTCATTAAGGGCTGCCAGTCCCTTCCCAGTGGCCTCAGATAACCAGAATGGAGGGCAGGCAGGCCTGAGCAATCACAAGATCCACTGTAGTCTGGCTGTCTTGGGGACAGTAACAGGGAAGAAGTCCATAGGCAACTTCAAGGACCTCAAGGTGGCTCATGTTCTCCTCAGATGGAGGTTCCCTACAGCATATCTGGCTCCCCCAGGAAGGGCCATTTTGGGCATAGCTGGAACGAGAGACAGGCTGAGTATCACACTGCTACCCTTAGTTCTAGATCCCTCCTCCCATCTCCAAGTTCTGTCCAGGTTTCTTGTTAAGTACAACCAACCAGCAAGGAGATGTTCCTTTCCCCAAATTAACACAAAACCACATATACACAAACACACACACACACGGGTGGGTGTGTGCAAATAATTCTAACAGATAATTTACCAAGAAATTATCATGTGCCAGACACAAAGTGTCACACATGCATTCATTCATTAATACTCCCCTCAAATCTGTGAGGTAGGTATTGTGATTATTTTCACTTTATGGATGAGGAGACACAGAGAGGGTAAGTTGCACAAGGCTGGAGAAGAGAACCACATGGTGACCCGTGTATCATGATGGCTTCTCTAGGCCATCATGTCTCCTCATTGGTCCCAAATAATAATGGCCACCATGTGTGGACACTTGCCACATTCCATAAACTAATTAGGATATGATGATTTCTATATTCCAGAAGGGGAAATGGAAGATCTGAAAAAGCAAATGACTTACTCAAGATCACATAGGCAGAAGGTGATGAAGCAGGAATTTTAGTCAAGTTTTTCTCATCCGCCACACTGCACCCCAAAGGACACATTTCCTTTGGAAAATGGGGAGAAGGAAAAGGGAGATCCATGGAGAGTAATCACAAAAGGAAATATCCTCATGGGGTAATCCTAGTTGTTTCCTACTAACCAGGTCACAAACAAGACACATTTTTTTCATATCTTTGTTCCCGTCCCTGGCATCTGCTAATTAAACATGACCTTAAATAGGGGCACCTAGGTGGCTGAGTGGGTTAAACAGGACCTTAAAGCTGACTTCCTTCCCATGCTTCAGGTCCATGTCAAGTAAACCCTCTGCAACATTTACCTCTTCCTCCTCCTCCTCTTCTTCCTCTGTTTTCCAGCATAATGCTGTTCATTAACATCCCTGGAACCATTCCAAGGCAAGCACTGCCAGGAGAAGCCATTGTCTTGTCAGAAAAGTCCATTAAAGCTGTCAGGTTCCCTAACAAATCAATCAGGCACCAGGAGGCCTTTCAAAATGATATCATTTGCTATTCAGGTGGAAACAAATAACTGTCCCAGGTAAGTGGCAGAGGCATGGGCTAGGTGCCAAATTGCACCATGGTCTCAGGAAAAGTGTTGACATTTTCCACCAACAAATGCACAAGATTTACTTATTTCTCCCATCTTAAAATAAAACAACCATTTCCTGACCCTTCTTTCCCCATCACCTAGTACCCCATTTGTTCCCCTTTATAGTCATAGAGAGTGGGTCTGGACTCACTTTTACCAACTTCTTTCTTCCCACTTTCTACTGTACCAACTCCAATCAGACTTTCATTCATCCTTCCCTGAAAACGTCGTTTTCCAGGTCACCAGTGACTTCCAGGTTGTTACTGGCTATGATCCTTCCTCAGTCTTCATCTTCCCTGACCCTTCCAAAGCCCTCGATCATTCCCTGCATTTGTCAGAATTCACTAACTGCTGTAACAACCAACACCCAACTCTTAGTGGCTGAAAATAATAAAGGTTTATTTCTCATCCGTGAGGCACTCCAAAGTGTGTGTATGTGTGTGTGTGTGTGTGTGTGTGTGGCAGGGTGGTTACTGCTCCACGCAGTCATTAGGGGACCAGATCCTCCCATCTGGAGGCTCCACCAAGACCTGGGGCCAAGGAAGCAGGAGATTTTATTGGAGGTAGCACACATCACTCTAGCCAAGTTTCACTATCCAGAACTCAGTCATGTGGATGCACCTTATTTCAAGGAAAGGTGAGAAATGTAGTCTAGTTATGTGCCCACGAAAAAAAGGAACTGGCTTGGGGAGTATCTCACTGGTCACATCCATATCCTACCTCTTTCCCTTTAGTTCCAGATACTTCACTATCTTGGTTTCCTCTTAACTCTCTGGCCAGTTCTTCTCAGTCTCCTTTGCTTGTCTTCTATCTCTTGTCCTGAACATCTTAATATCCATGTCTTAAAAGACTAGCTGTAAACCAACAATTCTCAATTTACTTCTTCAATCAGACCTTTCTCCCAAACGCTAAATGTGGGTATCCAATTGCTTATTCACATCTCTACTTGGATGCTAGAAGACATAGCAAATGGAACATTCTAAAGTGAATGTCCCATATTCCTTCCCAAACCCACTGCACCTATTTGGGGAGTGTTTGGACCCAAAACTCTACAGTCATCTTAGACCCCTCTGTGTCTCTTGCACTTCAAAAATCAGGAAATCACTCTACCCTCAAAACTTATTCACCAAAAATCCCACTATTTCTCACCTCCTGAAATAGACTACCAGGACTCCTAGCTGGATGATTGCAGTCACCTTCTACCTGGCCTTCCTGGTGCTTCCCTTGCCTTCCTCCTATAATCTACTCTCAATGCCATTCCCAGAGAGATCCTATCAGAATGTAAGCCAGTTCATGTCACTTCTCTGCCCCAATCCCTGCAATGGCTCCCACTGCACTCAAAGGAAAATTCAAAGTTCTTACCGTGGTTCACAGGCCATGCTTGATCTGCCCCACCCCCATTACCTCTCTGACCCCAACCTTCCCCTGAACAGTCTGGCAAGCCCCCAGCTCTGCACCCACCATTCTCTCTGCCTGAAATACCCTCCAACCCATTAATCCAGATGACACACTGCACATTCCCACCCTCCCTTCAATATCATCTTCAGAGTGAGGCCCATCCAGCTCTCCCAACTTCCCACTCCCTCCTCTACCTTTTCAGGATTTTCTCCCTTTTCATTCTTTATCTAACCTACCACATAATTTGCTGATTTTTCTATGTCTATTATTTACTGTCTGTGTCTTACTCTCACCTCTGATAGGATATAAGTTTTATGAGGACCTAAAACTCTTTTTGGTTCACTTATTTGTATCCTAAATTTCTAGAACAGAGATTAGCATATACTGGGTGCACCACCAACAGTTAGAGCATTCAGTTACTCTCACCGTGCCCAAGATCTGCCACTTTGATACCCTATACCTCCCTATCAATCCTGTCACTCAAAACTTGCCTGGGCCCCCACCAAGTGCAAACTCCCAGGCTGGCAGTAAACATGCCACATGTTTTTGTCCCTTTGCTTTTCCCTCACCATGGCTCCCACTTCCTCCATACATGAGGCCTGTGTGCCAGGCAAAGCGACTGACAGACACAACCTTGACAAGCCCACATCTTACATGCCCTCTGTCTCTGCTCCTGGTTTCCTTTCTCCTTGTAAATGCGGCAACTAGGGCCCACTCATCTTCCAATGGCCACTTCGACAATTTTCAGCCATACTGAAGCCTCCTCCGATGTCCCTTACTGAACTGAGACCACCGTCCCCAGTCTCTGAATACCATAGTGGTTTCCAGCATGTCTCTTGTCAACTTCTGCTCCTGAGTAAATATTTTGAGAGCAGGGCCTTTGTTATACTCACCTCAAGCAACAGTGTAGGGCTTTCCACTCATTGATCAAGCTCTCATTTAGCAGACATTTCTGCTCTGTGCGAGGACAGGGGACCTAGAGGCAAGTAGGTCACTTCCCCGCCTTCAGCATGGTCACACTGGGAGAGAAGATTGCTGGGCGAACAAGGAGCTCCCCAGGTTTTGATCAAGGTCCTGCAGAGGTAAGTACTAGGTGATGTGTCACCTGGGCAGGGAGGGGCTGGAAAAGCTTAGCCCAGGGGAGCCACCTGAGCCAGGCCTTAAGAAGGGTGAAAATGTGTAGGAACCACTGCACTATACAATAACCAAAGCCATTTAGAAAAAGCAAAAGATCTTGGCTTTTAAGATGACTTTGATAAAAGACTAACTTGCGACCAGTATATACAGTTCCTGCCTCTGGTGAAGCTCCCAAGGAAAGAGGTGTGATGCTCTATGTAGAATACAGACTTCTCTGAGCTGAACTGCCTTCGCGCCTGCACTAAAGGTCTCCTAGGAGGCACCTGGAAACTGCCACCAGCTGCTCCAATCTCTGCATAAATAATGCCCTCCAGCCAGAATCTGAGCTATTATTTGTCCCAGTGTTTTGGGTTCAATGTCACTAAACTCAAAAGACCTTTGTGCAATTTCTAACATTCGGTGTCTGATTAGGATAAAATGTCATTAAGTTCTAATTAAGTGATCGCTAGAAGCAAACTCTACTGAGTCCACCTGATGGCCAGGTGCACTCACTCGGTTTGTTCATCCCAGTGCGTGGCAGACTTTGGAGAACATCAGAGTCGCCTGTGGCACTCGTTAGTCATCTCGCTATCCAGAATTCACCCAGCCTCACTGGCCCAGTCTCTGAGAAGAGACGCTACACGCATGTGTGGGGACTCCGGGATAGAAGGAGACTGGGAAAAAACATGTCTACTGTGTCTCCATCATCCCTAGTGACAATAACTCGGGCAGGGGCCTGGGAGGCTCCAGGTTTGATAAGTACCCCAGCTGCTTAGAAGCAAGGATTGATTTAGTGGCTTCGAATCTGGCTCTGTGTCAGAATTGCCTAGAAAGTTTCAAAACAGACTTAGTGGATTGAATTTTTAGGGACAAAGCCTATGAATTTTATTTTAGATTTTTTAGAAAGCTCCCCAGGGGATTCTGATGGTCAGGCAAGGGCACAGATGATTAGATGAAGGGTTATCTGATGGATAAGCCTGGGCATCCACGAAGACCCTCATTTCCTCCCAAGGAGGGTCCTAACCACCTTCACCAGCTGCCGTCAGTCAGTGGCCAAGAGCCCAGATCAAGATTAAGGCAGCACTCCACCGACATCAGAGAGAAGAAACAGGCTACAGACAGAATGACTGCTCGAGACCTCACAACTGGCACACGGTAGACTAATTTTCCACCTTCTGGCCCTGTCACCCTTGTGGGGACCTGAGAGAGAGGGAGTTAACATCTAGAAGGAAGACGATGAATTCCTGCACATGTGGGTGCTGGTCAGGCCTTGCAGAACCAGACCTGGGAATCAGAATCAGACCCAGCTGGACACTGAGAAAGTCCGGCAAATAACCCAAAGGCTCTGCATCGCCATTTATCCATTTCTAAATATTATAATATTTTAGACTAATTAGATTGTTCAGAACAGGAAGAGAGCAAGCTACCACCCACACAGGCTAATTCAGCCAGCAGTTTTTTCTATAGCCCACAGGCTAAGAATGGTTGTAACATCTTTAAATGATTACAGTTTATATGATTATATTAGGTACCTACCTAATAGGCTTGATGTTCTCTCTTGGCCTGCAAATCCTAAAATATTTACTGCTGGACCTTTTAAGAAAAAGTTTGCTGGCCCCTGGTTTAGGGGTTAAATGAAATAATCTATGTGACGTGCCTAACATGTACTACATGCTATATCCTTGTAAGAGCTTTTAGGACCTGAGGACATCTCCTAGCTGGCAGCCAGCAAGAAAGGAGGGACTTTAGTCCTTCAGCCATTGATGCTGAATTCTGCCAATAATCAGGGAGCACGGAAGAGGACCCAGGTCCAGATGGGAACACAGCCCCACCTATGCCTTGTTTTCAGCTGGTAGAACCCTGAGCAGAGGACCCAGCCACACTGCCAGGGCTGCAGCCTCACTGTGCGATTATAAATGGGTGTTTTAAGCTACTGAATCTGTGGTGCTTTGTTACACAGCAAGTGAAGACTCATACAAGCCTTCAGACACCAAGTAGCTGCCAGTCCTCACTAGGAAAAGGCACTTTCAACCTGCCTCCTCAATACACACCCTGGAAGCCTCCCCCTATGTTTCTCTGCCTCATATTTCAGGCTCCCTGACATCCCTGAAGCCTCACCCAACAACCCCTGGCCCTCGGGGAGCACACAGTCCTCGGAACACAGAGCCCTTGGGAGTACCACTCAGTTGTACGTGAATTCCTCCGTTCCTTGGGAATGCTCTGGGCCAGAGGCAGGGGATAACTAAGGGGAACAAGTCAGGGCTTCTACCTTCACGGAGTTCCCAGTCCAGATGGAGCCGAGTGTGGCAACACCTTCAGTGCAACATGAGTAGAGCTCTGAGAGAGAGCCGAGCCAATCTGTCATGCTCAGCATGTTCACCGAGGCCTCTGTGTGCCTGACACTCTGCTCAGCCTTGATGATGCAGAAACAATTCAGTCTGTAGAAAGCTCACCAGCCTTGCGACTCTGACCCAGCTCACGGCGTTGAAGGCTACAGCAGCCTTCAGCACAGCTCTCCTGTGCTTTCCCACCAAGAGACTGCCCCATCCTTCAAGGCAGGCACTGAACCATGCCCACATCTACATTCTAGCCCATGACTCAGAGATAGGTGAGAATTTAATTCACCAACTTATCAAATCTCAAATATCCTCCTGTCTAAAATTTAAATTCTTTTTTTTTTCCACTGTGACCTTCACAAAAGCACTAGCAATGACTCCCCAATATAATGAAGGTCTCTCCTCCACAATTATAAAAACTGGATGCAGTCAAATCTTCATAAAACAAACACAAATAAAGTGGTGTAAAGACTTAATCTGTTGCCAAATGTGTGGGTTAATTTTTGTAGATGTGTGTGTGTGTGTGTGTGTGTGTGTGTGTTAGCAAAGAAGTAATTTTTTAAATTTTTTCCCCACTGACCTCCACTGGCCAGTGGGACTTATCCAGAAGAATGGGGCTATGATAAGGCTTAGGTGGTCTGCCCATGCTAAGGGCTCAGCGGGTCTTGTGGTTGCCAGAGTCTGTGTGTCCATAATATAAACAGTGGTTGGTAGCACAAATACCCCACTGTCAGCTGATCTGTCTCCCCCAGAGGCACCAATACACCACACCTAGCTCAGCCAGCCCAAAGAGACACAATTATTGGCTGGCTCAGAATGGGCAACTTATTTGTGGTAAGAAGTCAAAATTTAACAACTAAGATCCAAATACAATATGATGTGAAGACATTTTTCTCTATTGCTGAATGCATTAAGTGTCCACATATGTCCTCACAACAGAGTTTTATTTATGCCTTCCAAAAATTCTTACTTTTGCTTGAAGCCTCAGTATGATTCATAGGTCCTTTCAAGAGCCATAGATGAAATTCTAAAGTTTCTCAGGATCCATAGGGTACTAAAGCTGCAAATACCTTAGAGATAATCTGATCTAACAGTCTATCCCCTTGATTTACAAAGAAAACTGAGGTTCCAAAAGAGGAAGTAAGTTTTCCAAAGTTACGTTCTGAGCTAGATGCAGAGTGGGGACTAAGCCTGAGGCCTCCTGTCTTCCAGACAAGGGCTTCTCAATCTTAACACTACTGACATTTGGAATCAGATCATTCAGAGGTTGTCATGTACACTGTTGGAAGTTTAGCAGTATCCCTGCTCTCTGCCCACTAGATGCCATAGCAAACACCCCAACCCATTAAGAAAACCAAAAAAATGTGTCTGAACATTGTTTGGAGTCATCTGGGGGCAAAATCACCCCCAGTTAAGAACCAGGGATCTGAGCAAATGATGCCATCCATGTGGACTCTGGCTCCAATATTTACTAGGCTATGTGATCTCACTAAGTCACTTATCTTTCTAAGCCTAAGTCACCTTATCTTTAAAGCAAAAATAGTGCCAACTTATCAAGCTCATGTGATTGGTGAATGTAAATGAAGTTATGTAAAGTGCCAGGCACAGAGCAGACTGGCATGGCTATTATTTTTATTATTTTTATGAGATATGGTAGTTTGACACCAGTCTATTTCCAGCGAGCTCTTTCTCCTTTCTGCAATTTGCTGTAAATGCCACTGAACAATCATTTCATGGTGGGGATAGCTACCTTGGCAGCAGTGAGCTGAGACTGTGACCTTCTCACATTTGGAGGAAGGGGGAATGCTTGCAAGTCAGGCAGGGTTCTATTTGCCATACAGGAAAACAAACTATGTGCTATTTGTTTGTTTTTGTCATGTCTTTAAGCTCCCTTATCTTCAGCTGCAGGATTCAGCAAAATAAAATTCAATTAGTATTTATCATCCTTTTCCTAGCTGCGTAAGTCAACTTCTTTTATTGCCGAAACTCTTAAAAAATGTGGAATTGCCAAAGACCTCTGAAAATTTCAAGGTTTTGAGATGGAAAAGACCTGAGTGTAACAGCAGAGCTAGATTTTTTCATAACATAGTAACCATGCTACTGTTGTGATCACAGATAGTGTTCAGATACAAATCCAAACAGAAAGTTCAATTCTTAGCTTTTCAAACTTTGGCTTCACCACAAATTGTTTGCATGCAGAAGCCTAAGACTGTAGAATGCATGAAAGTGGGACAGCTTTTGCTGTTCGGACTACCTGTTTCCACCTCTATGGGTGTTTATGCTGGTTGGGATTCCAGAGCACCTAACGGCACATATGCATCTTCAGAATCAGGACTGATTATCTTATACCCTGGTGACCAAAAAGGGTCAAAGAAATTTGTACTGGTAACTTCTTGGGTCCATCCCTGTTCCCTCTCTCCCCTGGAAATGACAAGCGGTACCCATTCCATGCCAGCCCCTGGTGTGACCAGGTGAGAACACGCTGAGTGAAACCTCTAACCTCCACCTCCATCTCCAGGTCCTGCCCACACAATGATAAATCATGCTCCAGCCCTGCATCCAGATGTCAGCCCTCCTGTTTCCTTGACTTTCATTAGTGTGACTGTGGATTTTCTTTCCTGCCTTTCCCCCACTATGAGGTTTGGGAGAGTTCTGCTACCTCGGACTACAGCCAGCTTCCAGGACAGGATGTAGATAAGAGGCACCTGTTCTCTCTCTTCTAACTGTCATTGGAGCCAATGTGGTTTCCCCCAGGCAATCTTAAATAACAAGAAAGATGACTTTGGATTCCTGAGGAAATCCATTAGGATTAACCATGAGAAAGACATCCCAACCCGGGAGCTGCCCATAAAGTCACATCTACTTCTGAAAACTTCTCCATCACAACACCTACTATAGTGTGTTTTGTTTGTTCACATAAGCTCCATAGTGAGAAGTCCTTGCTGTCTCATTCACCACTGTAGTTCACACACAGTAGACATGTGAAAATTTCTTATGAATTAATGAATAAGCAAATGTGGGATAGGGCAACTACCTTTCTTTGACAACGTGCTAACCTCCAAGTATACCAAACCCACAGCCCTTCATTCCTCCTTGCCTGTGTAGCTTAAACCAGAGGTCACAAGCAGGTGGCCTGAGGACAAAGTTAGCCAGCAGTGTTGTTTAATCTGTAGACTGCCTCTCCACACAGTGCTGTAGATAAAACTGGATTGCTAACTTCAAAAAAAAAAACCAAAACTGGGGAGTTTCACACAAAAAAGCTCTGGATTTCTGACTTCTTTTGGGAAAACAATGAGACTGGGTAGGCCTGGGCTTATATTTACAGATGAAAACGTTAGACTTTTATCTATTCTTCCCACTAAGTACAAGTAAAAGCCTTGGACAAGATTCACAAAACAAACACAGGAATATTCTGTACACTGGAGAGAAGGCAGACTGGTTTGGGAGCTCAGGACCTGAGAAGTGACAGGTTTGCTTCATATATCCCAAACTTGGAGCTGAGGAATCCCACAACTCAGAAATGCCAATAGGAAGAGCAAAAAATTACAAAAACCCAAGGAAAAGGTTGCTCTTTCTAGCCAAAGGACCAGAAAAGGAGCAGTCCAGCAAGAAAAAATAACTTCCAGATAACTGCCACTCTATTCAGACAAGTGCTACATAAACTGTGGCCTCACCTCTACCCATGCCAGGAAAGGCTGAGTTGGGATCCTAGACATCCATTCTCATGAGGTTACGGTGAGGTATACCCCAACATCCTGGCTGAAATGGTATCAGGGATAATCAAGGAGAGATCATAACAGTGGCCCATAACAAGGATTCTCCTACAGTGTCAGTGGAGACCATGGAGGGAGCCTGAATGTCCACCCTCCCCTAAAAGTAATGAGGAAAACTCTCCCCTCCCTATTAGGGTGGTGTCAAAAGAGGCTTGGGTGAGGCCCAGGACTTTCATCATTGTCCAGCTGAAATGAAGCCATCTCCACAGCAGTTTCTCTGGAGACCATATGAGAAGCTAGAATTCCCACCCCCCAACCAGCAGTAATGAGGAACCCCCCCACCCCCCACTCAGGTGTCAGTAAAAGCCATGTACAGAACCTGGACTTCTACCTCTGGTTGGCAGTAAGGGGGTGATACTTGCCCCATGCATTCCCTGCTGGAGCCGTGGCAGAAAAGCCTATTAAAACACAAGGTTTAAATAAGATCCAGAGTATCAGAGAATAATATAAAATTTTACAGGTATCAATAGAAAATCACTCATTATACCAAAACCCAGGAAGATCTTAAATGGTATGAAAAACAGACAATCAACAGATGACACTGCTGGGATACCAGATATATGAGAATTATCTGACAAAGATTTTATGACAGATTTTATCTGACAAAGCAGTCATGATAAAAATGCTTGAATGGTCAATTATGAACACGCTTAAATCAAAATAAAATATGAAGTCAGCATGGAAGTAGAAAATCTCAGCAAAGAAATGGAATATATAAACTGAGGGGTTTTAAAGGGAGGGGTGTGGGGGATAGGATAGCTTGGTGGTGGGTATTAAGGAGGACATATACTACATGGAGAACTGGGTGTGGTGCATAAACAATGAATCTTGGAACACTGAAAAAAAATATTAGAAAGAAAAAAATAAAAGAAAAAAGGAAGGAAGGAAAGAAGGAAGGAAGGGAAGATATGAAGAACCAAATGGAAATTTCAAATGGAAAAACACAATAAGTTAAATAAAAAGCTCAGTGAATGAGCGCATCAGCAAAATGGAAGAAAGAATCAGTATACTAGAAAAGAGAGAAATAGAGATACCCAATGTGAGCAAGAGAGAGAAAATAGACTTAAAAGGAAAAGGAAAAGAAGAAAGAAGAAAGAAGAAAGAAGAAAGAAGAAGAAGAAGAAGAAGAAGAACAGAGCTTCAGGGACCTCTGGCACTATAACAAAAGATCAAAAGATATAACATTCATGTCATTGGAATCCTGGAAGGAGAAGGAAAAAAACAGCAGTGCTGAAAAAAATACTCAAAGAAATAATGGCTGAAAATTCCCCTTTTTGACAAGAGACACAAACCTATAGATTCAAGAAGCCTAGTGAATATCAAACAGGATAAACTTAAAGAAATCCACACCAAGGTGACATAATTAAACTTCTGAAAATAAAAGACATAGAAAAAAAACATTGAAAGCAGCCAGAACAACATCTCATCTATAAGGAAAAATCAGTTAGAGTGACAGTAGATTTCTACCCAGAAACCAAAGTAGTCAGAACAGGGCACAACAGTTTTTAAGAAAATAACTGTCAAACCAGAATCCTATATCCAGAAAAAAATATGCTTCAGGAGTGAAGGGTAAGGCAAGACATTCCCAGATGAAGGATAACCAAGAGAATTTGTCACCAGAAGAACTATTCTGAAAGAATGGTCAAAGTAAGTTTTTGAAATAAAAAAGAAACTGTAAAAGAGGGAATCTTGAAATATTGGGGGGAAAAGAAAGAATGTGATAAGCAAAAATATGGGTAAATATAATAGTCCTCTCTTCTCCTCTTGAGTTTTCTAAATTACATTTGACAGTTGAAGCAAAAATTGTAACACAGTCTGATACGCTTCTAAATGTATGTAAAAGAAATATTTAATACAATTATGCACAGGGAGGGTAAAGGGACAGAAAAAAAGTAAGCTTTCTATATAGTATTTAAACTGAAAAAATAATGATAGCAGTAGACTGATAAGTTACGTATACTAGCTAGTACAACCACTAAAATAGCTATAAAAAAGATATACTTGGAAATACTATAGGTAAATCAAAATGAATTCTGACTGAAGGCAGGAAAAAATAGCAGATTGTTTAAAAGGAAAACAACAACAGAGATCTTTAAAAAAGAAACAAAGAGGGGCACCTGGGTGGCTCAGTGGGTTAAAGCCTCTGCTTTCGGCTCAGGTCATGATCCCAGGGTCCTGGGATCGAGCCCCACATTGGGCTCTCTGCTCCGTGGAGGGCCTGCTTCCTCCTCTCTCTCTCTGCCTGCTTCTCTTGCCTACTTGTAATCTCTGTCTGTCAAATAAATAAATAAAAATCTTGAAAAAAATGTAAAAAAAAAAAAAAAAAGAAACAAAGAAGCAGAGAGAACATACAAAAAATAATAAATAAATGGCAGGCCTAAACCCCAATATATCAATAATTACATTAAATGTAAATGATCTAGGGGCACCTGGGTGGCTCAGTGGGTTAAAGCCTCTGCCTTCAGCTCAGGTCATGATCCCAGGGTCCTGGGATTGAGCCCCACATCGGGCTCTTTGCTCACCGGGGAGCCTGCTTCCCTTCCTCTCTCTCTGCCTGCCTCTCTGCTTACTTGTGATCTGCCAAATAAATAAATAAATCTTTAAAAAATGTAAATGATCTAAATACACTAATTGAAAGGCAGATTGGAAAAGTAAATTTTAAAATCCAATACACCATCTATAAGAAACTTACTTAAAATATAATGATGGAGGCAGACTGAAAGTAAAAGAAGGGAAAATATATCATTGTATATGAAAATATATCAAAATGTAAATATTAATCAAAGGAAAGCAGAGTGGCCATATTAATATCAGATAATGTAAACTTAATAGCAAAAAAAAATCACTGGAGACAGAGAGCGATGACATATAATAAATAAAAGGTCAACCCACCAAGAAGACATAACAATGCTAAATGTGTATGTACTTGACAACAGAGCTACAAAATATAAGAAAGACACATGAAGAGAGATGAAAGGAAAAACAGACAAGTTCATAATTATAGCTGACCACTTCAATAGCCCTCCTTCAACAATTCATAGCACTGGACAGAAAAGCAGCTAGGATATGGAAAAAATAACAACACTATCAACCAACAGGATCTAAAAGATATTTTTAGAACACCTCACCCAACAATAGCAAAATATGCATTCATTTCAAGTGCCCATATAGAACATATAATGACTGAGATAGATCCTGGGCTATAAAACAAGCTTCAAAAAATTTAAAAGAACTGAAATCATACAAAGTATGCTCTCTGATCACAAAGGAACCAAAATAGAAATCAACAGCAGAAAGATAACAGGAAAGTCTCTGAACATTTGGAAATTTGGCAACACATTTCTAAATAACTATGACTCCAAGAAGAAGTCTCAATGAAAATCAAACTAATACACTTCACTAAATAAAAATACAACTCATCAAAATTTGTAGGCACAGCAAAGGAGGTGCTGAGAGGGAAATTTATAGCATTAAATGCATACGTTAGAAAAGAGAAAATATCTCAAATCAATAATCAAAGTCCCACCTCAAAAGCCTAGATAAAGAATAACAAACCCAAACAAGTAGAATTAAAGAATAAAAATAGGAACAAAAAGAATGAAATAAGAAATAGAAAAGCAATAGTGAAAAAAAATCAATGAAATGAGTTGGTTCTTTAAAAAGATCAATAAAATTGCCAAACCTTTAGCAAGTCTGCCAAAAGAAAAAAAAGAGAGAAGACATAAATTATCAATATTGTGTTTGAACTGGCATATATCATTATAGACCCTTGTAGATGTTGAAAGGATAAGAGAATACTAAAAACAACCCTATACACATATATCTGTCAACTTGTGTGAAATGGGCCAATTCCTTGAAAAACAAAATCTATCCCTACTTACCAAATATGAAATGGATATTTTGAATTCCCTTATAGCTATTAAAGAAATTTCACTTATAATTCGAAAGCTCCCCAAAAAGTTTTCACTTGAGGATTCTACCAAATGTTTAAAAAAAATTAACAGCAATAATAAATGATCTCTTTGAGAAAACAGAAAAGAAGGGAACATTTCCCAATTAATTTTATGAAGCTAGTATCATCCTTATAACAAAGCCAGATAATGACAATACAAAGAAAGAAAATGACAGACTAATATCTCTCATAAATATGAACAAGAAAATCCTGAATAAATTCTTAGCAAATAAAATGCAGCAACCTATAAATAGAATTACATACTATGACTAAACAGGGTTTAAAGATGCAAGGTTGGTACAATATATGAAAATCAATCATCACCATATAAACAAAATAAAGATGAAAAATTATATACTAATATAAATTAATACTGGAAAAAATAATTTGAGAAAATCAATACCCATTCTTGATTTAAAAAAAAAAAACAACAAAACCAGAAAACAAACAAACAAAAAAACCTTTCAGAAACCTTGAAACAGAAAATTACCTCAACTTATTAAAGAGCATCTACAAAAAAGCTACAGTTACATTAGTTACTGGTGAAAGGCTGAAACTTTTTCCTTTAAGATCCAGAACAAGGCAAGAAAACCTCTCATTTCTAATCAGTGCAGCAAGACAATAAAAGAGAATAAAACTGTTTCTAATTGTAGATGACATGATTGTCTATGTAGCAGTCCAGCAAGGTTGGAAGATATGAAACATAGAAACATAACCATAAAAAAGAGCAATTATATCTCTCTATACTTAACAATGAAGACATGAATACAAAATTTAAAATACAATACCATTTATGGTCCCCCCAAAATGAAATATTTGGGTCTAAATCTACCAAACATGGGCAGGATTTTTATGCTAAGAACATAATACTGATAAAGAAAATTTAAAAAAATTGACACAAATGGAGAGAGATAACATGTTCACCAGATTGGAAGACTCAACGCAGTAAAAATTTCAATTCTCCTCAAATTGAAAAGCAAGTTTATCTCAATTCCTACTGAAATCTCAGCAGGATTTTTTGTAGCTGTAGACAAGATTATTCTGAAATTTATAGGGAAAGTTAAAGGAACTAGAATGGTTTAAAGAGTTTTGGAAAGATAAATAAATTGGGAGTCATTCATTTATCTAACACCAGGATTTATATACTTTTAGTAATCTAGACTGTGTAGTTCTGAGGCAGCAGTAGACATATAGATTAATAGAACAGTAAAGAGAACCCAGGAATAGAACACACAACTATGCTCAACTGAGTTTTCTTGACAAAGGTGCAAGAGCAATGTAATGGAGGAAAGTTACTTTTCAACAAATAGTATGTAATTGAATATCCATTGGCAAAAAGGAGGAGGAGAAAGAAAAAGGAAAAAAAGAAATCTCAACCTAATGTAATCGCATACAAAAATTAACTCAAAATGGGTTATATCCTTAAATATAAAATGTAAAACTATAAAAGTTTTAGAAAAGCAGTAGACATATAGATTAATAGAAAGAATCCTTAAAATCTCAAACAAGGCAAAAAGTTCCTAAACTGGACATCAAAAACCCAATCCCTAGAAAGATAAGTTGGAATTTATCAAAATTTTAAACTTTTGCCTTGAGAAAGACCATGTTAAGAGGATAAAAAGCAATCCATGGCAATAGAGAAAGTATTTACAAACCAGATATATGACAAAGAACTAGTATTTAGAATACACAAAGGGCTCCCAAAACTCAACAGTAAAAACACAAACAATCCAACTGGGATATGGACAAAAGACAAAAAGAGACGATTCGTGGAATATGATATGTACATGGCAAATAAACACATGAGAAGATATCTAACGCCATTAGCTATTAGAGAAATAGAAATTAGAACTACAATGAAGTAACACTACATACTTATTTGAGTGACTATAATAAGAAATAGGAACAACATCAAGTGCTGGTGATTATGCAGAGAAACCCCATCACTCACCCCATTGTTGATGGGTAGTCAGTGAAATGACAACAGCCACTTGGGAAAACAGCTTAGCAGTCTCATACAAAGTGAAACATGCAACGACCATATCACCTTGCAATTTAACTCCTTGACATTTTGCCAGAGGAGTGAATACTTACGTCCACACAAATTGTATTCAAATATGTATAGCAGTTTTGTTCATAGTAACTAAAAGCTGGAAATAACCCAGATGTCCTTCAGTGGATGAATGGTTAAACTGTGGTACATTTATACCATGGAACACTGCTGGCAATAAAAAGGATAGAATATTGATACAGGTAACAACCTGGATGTGTTTCCAGAAAATGATGCTAAGTAAAAAAAGTGCCAATTCTAGAAGACTGCTCACTGGATGATTCCATTTATTTTTTTTAATTTTTATTTATTTGTTTTTGGTTTCAGAAGTAAAGTTTAGCAATTCTTCACTTGCATATAACACCCAGGGCTCATTACATCAAGTGCCTTCCTTAAAGCCCATCATCCAGTTACCCCATTTCCCTACCCGACCTCCCCTCCAGCAACCCTCAGTTTGTTTCCTAGAGTTGAGTCTCTTATGGTTTGTCTCCCTCCCTGATTTTATTTTATTTTCCTCCCATTCCCCTATGAGTCTCTGTCTTGTTTCTTAAATTCCACATATGAATGAAATCATATAATTGTCTTTCTCTAATTGACTTATTTCGCTTATCCTAGTTCCATCTATGTCATTGTAAATGGTAAGAGTTCTTTTTTTGGTGGCTGAGTAATATTCCATTGTGTATATATATACCACATCTTCTTTAGCCATTCATCTGTCAATAGAAATCTGGGCTCTTTCCATATTTTGGCTATTGTAGACATTGCTGCTATAAACTTTGTGGCACAGGTACCCCTTTTATATCCTTTGGGTAAATGATGATTCCATCTATATAACATACTGGAAATGACAAAATTATTCAAAGGGGACCAGACTAGTGGTTGCCAGGAAGTTAAGGAGAATGTGGGTGGGAGGAAAGTGGGTGTGGCTATAAAGGGTAACATAAAGAATCCTTGTGGTGATAGAGATGTTCTGTATTTTGACAATCAATATCAGTATCATGGTTGGGATATTGTACCATGGCTTCCCATGGTATTATCACTGGGGGAAACAAGGTAAAGAATACACAAGGTCCCTCCATGTTATTTCTTACAACTGTATGCAAATCACCATGATTTGAAAATAATTTTATTTTTAAAAAATTCACCCTCTTAAAAGAAATTAGCCAGTACTGAGTAGCACCTTTTCTTCCCTTGGGTAAGGTAACTTTCCACTACCACCAGGAATCTCTTTGGATCATCACGGTCCCCTCTAGTGTCCAGATTTCCCTAAACCAGGCCTCCTCCTGCACTGGCTTCATTGATCTGGGTAGTGATCTGGGAAACACACTAGCTGAGGTGGATTTGCTCCCAATTACATCAGAGGGCCACCAGGAGTCAGTTTTAGCCCCTGCGGTATGCAATGCGGGCACCACCATGAGACTCCCCTGAACACCTGTGTTCCCCACCCCTACTCCCATGCTGTTAGCTGTAGGTTGGAAACCTGCTCAGTCCTTTCAACTCAAATTAGCAAATATTTACTAGGAGCATCTAAGCCAGGTTGTATTCCAGGACACAAAGATAAACAAGCTCACTCCTGTATGAGCAACAGACAATTAAATAGATTAAAAGTGCAGCAGAACTCGGCTGAGTCCAGGAGCAGATATGCCAAAAGGAATAAGAGAAGTTGACAGGTTAGTTTAAACATGAAATACAATATTAATCATTCATTGCACCAACTTTAATTGAATACCTACTCAGTGCTAGGTCCTAGGGACAGAAAATGGATTCAGACTCAAGACTAACGAGAGGGCAGGTGCATGGAGAGGCAGTCAAAGCCCAGTGTGGCAAGTCCCATGGCCAAGGAAAGGACTGATCATGGGAAGCATGAGGATGCCCCTCAGGAGAGAAGGGTCTGTATTACAAGCTGTCAGTACAGGAGTCTTGGTGGGGTGGACATGATCCTGATATGGGGCATGTGGAATTACATGGTCCCTCTTGCCACTCCCCTGCTACCTGGCTGTTCATGCCAGCTTGCATGCAGCTCAGGACCCTCTCTGTAAATCAGGTTCAGACAAATGGAGTGATGTTTGATGGACGGTGTGTGGGGATGAGAGGAGGTATGAGTGGAGAGTGTCCATGGAAGTCACATAGCTGACAGGAATGTCTGCTGGTCAGAGGAAAGTAGAACTACAAAACTATGAAAGAAGGGACTCAGACAGTCCAGGGCAGAGTCAGCAAGGAGCACCTGAGTGGGATCTTACTTATCACAGCATAGCTCTGGCTGGTATGTGAACCCATCCCTTATATCTACAGCCTGGGAGTCCCCATCTGTCTCTGGAAAGGGAGGAGTTTATGGTAAAACAAGGAAATGTAACACTGGGAGTCCAAGCAACGTTTCTGTGGGAACCCCTGAGCAAGAGTTGACCAGAAGAGGAAAAAGGACATTTCCTAGTAGGAAGGGAGGGAGGTGATGAAGGGGAGTGTCATGTGGGCCGACCTGGGGCCCATCATCCTCATAGTGGACACAAAAGAGAATATCGCAGCAACGAGTATCAGGCAGCGAGCAGTGATGGAGTGCCCAGTGGCAAAGGCTAGGATAGATTACTTCCCAAATGGTCCAGCCAGCCCACAGACAACTGGGAAGAGCACCAAGTGGGGCAGTCTAAGGGCAGGCTGCAGTGAGTATTTTTTCTGTTATCCCATCTCTTTAGGGACTCCAAGAGAGAGGCACACCAAAATGGAAAGGACTAAGGGGTGATCTTTGTGCAGTGGACTCAGGGACAAAGAGCATAGTCTTTACTCTTGCAATCCATAGCCTTGGCACAGCCAGGAGAGGGGCTTTTGCTAATGTACCCTCACTTTCCAAACTTGTGTTTTTTCTTCCTTGCCCTTCAGATCTTGCTATTAGTATCGTTAATGTATAGAGAGGACTCCTGCCACACTGGGATTCACCTTTCCACTAAAAAAGGAAAAAAAAAAGACAAACCCAAAACAACAACAACAACAAAAAAAACAAAAATCCCCACACCAAAAAAAAACCAACCCCACAAAGTATTGTATTTTAATGAAGTCCATGGCCATCCAAGACAATCATTACAGAGGATGTCATTTACCAGGCACTTAGCTGGAACTTAGATAAATAATAATAATTTTTAAAGTTTGTAGATCATATTGAACTTGGCTTAATAGGCCCTCTTTCCAAACCTCTGAAAGGATGGCTCATAAAAAAGTAATTAGTTTATATAGACTGTCAAGGTTCATGGGGGACAGCTGGCCTTTGATGCCTCATCTGTGATTACAGGCAGCTACAAGATAATAAAATTGAGCTCTGAAATCACGCCAAGGTATTCAGTGATCTCACGCTGGACACAATGCCAAGCAGAATGAACTATAAATGTCTGCTGTACTCCTCTTCTTTGCTTTGGAATCTCAAACAAGTCTAAGACATTTAGGACTTATATTCATAGGCCCCAAATTCCTATTAAGGTAAAACCATTGACCTTACAAATTCATGTCCATAATTAATATTTGTGATAGGTCCGATTCCAGGTCTATTCAATATGGCCACTGTTGTAAGCTGTGGAAATGGCTTCTGGACAAGGGATTTGAATAGGTATTAACTTGTCTAGGCTTGGCTATTAAATGGTCCAATTACTGACAGTTGGAGCTGGTTTTCAATCTTCACTGATTTCACTGTGATGATCACAGGTTATGGCTTTTTAAGAGGATTTCTTCAATGCTTTCAAATTCCCTGCTCATTCTTAACTATGCTTCCCCCTTACCTGAACATTCTTGGGGTCTTTTTCCTCTTGTAGCTCAAACAATGTCCCTGCCCTCAGTATGGAAAGCCATATTAACAGGTGGTTCTCATTTGACCTCTTTGATTTCCAGGGATAGAGACATAGTCACCTCAGCAGAGATTGAAAATGAAGTGCAACAATGAGGATAATTTCATGGAAATCCAAGATCACCTGGAAACCAGGACCACTTGAGAATGGAGCTAGAGGAACCACTTAGACTTTTCCCTCCAGGCACATCTAACTTCTCCCTGGGACCAGCTGCCTCACCTCAGTCTGCTGACAAAGGGCTCCTAACTATGATTTGCATGTGTTAAAGAAACTTCATTCAGAACCCCCACACTCCCTCATGGCCCTTTAGTACTCAAACAGGAAGACCATTGGCTTGTGTGGCCTTTCCTACCCAGGTAGCAAGTCACAGGCTGTAAGTAGGTTATTCACTGTCCTTCTTGAGCCAGGTGCCCACTTTAGGTCCAATCACAGTTAGGGAGGGGTCTGAGTCACATGGCCTTGAATTTGGCCATCAGGGGCAGTGAGTGGGAAAGCACCATAAACATGTTTGCATCACATTTGTAAATAAGGCCATAGACTTGGAGTTCCTGATACCTCAGGATGTGTTCAGGCTTGGCGTTTTGATGTCTATATTCTCTGAATTGTTTCTCCAGTAGAAATAAAGGTGTGTTTATTTCACTCTTTTGTATTCCCTGGTTTATTGTATAAGGAACCTTGGCTTTGAAGTTAGGTTTGACCCATTGTGTTACGCTAAGGCTGGACAGAGTCAGAGACACTAATGAAAGTAGGAGTGTTCCCAAGGACTAAGGCCAGGACCTTGTACCCACTCCTGCTGAGCGCACTAGCTTGGAATGGAACAGAACCAAATGACGGTGAAAGAGAACAGTGCCTAACAAAGAGTAGTAAAGAATAGTGGCCTGGGAGCCACTCCTAAGAATCACCATAAACATGGAGGGATGTGGCACCATTTCTCCAGCAGGATCTCAGGATTGCTGCAGGCCAATGAGTCACTGCTGGGTTCCTCCCATTCTTCTCCTCTTTGAAAAGGAGCTTGTTGAGGTTTCCCCTCCTCTGGAGGGATGTGGAGAAGATAACTTATCCTTCTAGCTCACAGGGCTCTGGATCAAGAGGCCTGCATCCAGACATGTGTTGGGCCGCATGTCAGATGCCATGATTAGATGCAACTTTGGGGGATGCTAAAATGAAGTAAGTATATTTTACATGAGGAAGAGGTGTGGACAGTTGTAGCCTAAGGGCAGGCTGTGACAGAATGATCACACAGATGACCCTAACTTTTCACCCCTCTTTGACCTTGGTAGTCTACTCCTATACTGACTCTGGGCTTGGCCATATGATTTGTTTGGCCAGTGAGGCAAATTTGTCCCCAGGAGCTTGCCAAAGTGCTTGCACATATCTGTGATCTTCATGCTTTTCTGTGATCACCACAGGGAGATATTCAGCCTCGCCTGCCAACAGACTTGGGCCAGCACACACGGGAGAGAACAATGTCATCCCAGCCAAGGCCACTCTAGACCAGCCAGCCTATAGCCTACTCACCAGCTGCCCACAGATACCTGGACAAGCCCAGCTGGGGCTGGATGAGGCTGCTCACATTAGTAAAGCTGTCTAATCAACAGGTAGACTCCTAAGAAAGAATTAATGTTTCTGCTTTTTAATGCTCCAAAGTTTTGGGAAGATGGTTGCACAGCAATACCTAACTGAGATATCTGGTTAGAATTAATTTCACCATTACTATTGTGTTCTGAGAAATTTACATAACCTGGTTTACCCTCAGTCTCTCCTTCTGTAATATAGGAATGTTGATAATGCTTATTTCAGAGGACTGTTGTAAAAATTAAATGATACAGTGTGCGTGAAATACTTAGTACAGTGCCTGGTATGTAGTAAGTGCTTGATAAATATGAGTTAATTTTCAGTGTTGTGTGCAAGTTGTTTTTTTGTACAAGGATATAAGACCAAGGGGGCAAGCAGGGGCTGAAATCCACCTCTTTCTCCACTTGCCAAGTTGTGTGCTCTAGTGTGGGAGAGTGTCCATAGGTAAGAAAGGGCACCTGTTTCTAATATTCACAATTACCATATGGGTTGGCACCAGTTCTGCTATTATTATTGGCTTCATTGTTCACTTTTCATCTTGGTTTAGTACAATACTGCTATTAACTCAGAATTCCAGAAGACTTGAAATTCTTACCTTCAAGGGCTTTTCTCAAGCAATCTAGTGCCAGTACTTAAGCTTCCTATCCTAGGACTTCACATCTTTCCTATTGGGCTGATCAACTCACTCTAGTTTGCCAAGATCTTCTTGGTTATAGCACTGAAAGTCCTATGTCCCAGGAAACCCTCAATCCTGGGAAAACCAGCATGGTTTGACGCCCTGAACATCCCTCAATTTTCAGCCTGACAGAAAATGACCCACAAATAAACTCTGGGTCTCCCTTAAATATTAGTTTGAATAAGAGCAGGACTTCATCAGAGTCCTCTCAATAAGGAGGTCAGAGGTACAGGTGAATAGCCTCCTACTTCTAGTTAGACTATAGAGCCCAGCCCCTCCTGTGAACATTTATCTTAGACTCCCTTGTTCCTTCTCAAATGGCCAGTTTTTGTTCCTGCCCCTAGTCCCCCTTCCAGCCATCCAGAGGGGGTGTCCCCCTCAGTGCCTGCCTCTGACCACTGAGCACAAGAGGAGCCCATGTGACCAAACTCATAGGCGACCCAGCTGCTGCCAAAGAACCCTGTGCAGGTAAGCTTCCACAAAAAGGCCTGGGACATCAGGATTAAACATGGAACATAATGGAGAAGAGGTGAACATTAGAATTTTTCAGATGAGAATGGCCATCCTAAACTCACCTAGACTGAGTTGCCATGCAGCAAAAATACACATGGCCTTCAAAATGAAAGAAATGAAAACCGTAACAACAAAAGAACTGGTGGCAGGCAATATGCAGACAGCTTTAGGGACACTGAGAGAAAGTCTAGGGTGGGAAAAGAAAGAGGATAATTAATAAGAAGAAAGAAAATTCAGGGCAAAGACACCAAACTCATGGACAGCAGAGAAGCTGGGAAGCTCCTTATTCTCCCTCCAGCAGAGCAGCTCTACCATAGATAGGGGCCACCTCTGCGGCAGGACAGATGTTCACTTCTCTTCTCAGCAAGGCTAGCACTTTGTGTTCCTGGCTCCACGAGCCCAAGGATTATATGGAAGGCCCTGTCCAGTGCTAAGATCTGCCTCCTGAGCTTCTTGGCCATCAGCAGATAGGAGGAAGGAGTAAAAAGTGTGAAAGGGAAACACTGGAGTGAATGCAGTGCTCATGGAGGGTTAACCAAGAAAGGGACCCAAATATGCCCCCAACCCCAATCAATCACTGTCAAGGCTGGAAGCTGCCAAACTGGTGGAAGGAAGAGCAATACTTCAATTTCAGAGTGATGGATACACTAGGTCTTTCTTTCTCCCAGTTTGCCTGGCAGACCCCTCCACCACCACTGGGACCAGGACCACAGGTATGGTCCAATAGGCCTTGCTGTTCCTGGGGACTACAAATGAATGCTGTCATGGCCACCCTCCCCAGAGGGCATAAGCATCAACTTGACCAGGTCTTCTGGTTTATTTACTGGTTGCTATGCCCTCACCCTGCATTTTTTTCCCAGCTTTAAAGCAACTTCTGTATTGCCTTGCTGAGTTCTTAAATCACACCTTGCCTACAACTGGAAAGCTTTAGATGACAGTCACTACAGTGAAGGAGAGAATTCATCACATGGATGGAGGCCTGAAGCCCATGGGATGGGCACTGAGAGGGCTCTGCCACAGGACGTAGACGGGTGTGAGAGTCAGTCCAGCTCTTACTTTCCATCTATTCTGAACCCCACCATCTGCTTGAAAACTGGGTGATCACAGTTCATATCAGCAAAAACATCTGACAACACAATCTCAATCTGTCACTGAAAATAGAACACATCTGTTTTTTTCACTCACTATCTATGAACTAAACCATAAACATGAAATCCTGTCTCCTGTTTAAGAAAGGTATTTCAAACAAAGTTGCCCATGGCAATGTTATATTTTTTTAAGTAGAAAAATACTGTAAATGACCTAAATATACAAAAATGATGGAATGGTTAAATAAACTATGACAGGGCCATATGATATATAATTATGTCTTCTACTCTTAAGTAATATTTTTTTAAGATTTTTTATTTATTTATTTGACAGAGATCACAAGTAGGCAGAGAGGCAGGCAGAGAGAGAGGAGGAAGCAGGCTCCCTGCTGAGCAGAGAGCCCGATGCGGGGCTCAATCCCAGGACCCTGGGATCATGACCTGAGCTGAAGGCAGTGGCTTAACTCACTAAACCACCCAGGCGCCCCTCTTAAGTAATATTTTAAAATATATTTTGGTCAGCTTGGAAAAGGTCAATGAAAATGAAAACACAAAAACTCTGAACCATGCATATGATGATCCAAATTAATAAGAACTGCATATCTATATATGAATAGAAAAAGGTCTAGCAGGACCTTAGGAATGTGGCTTAATTTTGTTTTATTCCTTATTTATTTTCATAATTTTCACAGGTACTCTGATGAATAGACACTGGTCCATGTCTTTCTGGTCCTGTTTACTCTTGATTCTCTTTCCATGAGGTCCTAGGCTACAACCCAGATTGTGGATTCTCTGGAATCCACAGTTCTCTGCAAGGACTGCCACAGACTGACTTCTAACTGAGGCCCAGAATGCTCAGAGACCAGGGTAGACACCAGCGGACACCCTTCCTCAGGCCCACAAGAATGACCCCCACACAAACCAGCTGGAACACAAAGTCCCATCTACCATGAGGCTGACACAGATGCCTCCTCTGTTACCAGGGCCAGAGCTCAGAGAGCCATGGGGCAGGACAGACTGAAAATGGTGGATAGTCCTGAGGTAGCTGGAAGAGGATCGAGGCCAGGAAGGGATTATTCTATCATGTTCTACTTGGTATTCAATCATAGGCCTCTCTCATGGTTTTTGCCCCTGCCATGAACTACCTGCTTCTTTATTTACATTTTCTTTAATTTGGGGCTTTAAGGGTGCCTGAATGGCTCTAGGGGTTCAGCATTGACTCTTGGTTTGGGCTCAGGGTCGTGAGATGGAACCCTGTGTCAGGTTCCATGCTAGGCATAGAAACTGCTTGTCTCCCTCCCTCCCTCTCTGCCCATGACCCACCCCCTTCACACACAGGCACATGTGCTCTCCCTCTGTCAAGTAATTAAAGAAATAAAATCCTCCCCCACAAAAAATGGGGGCTTTAAAAAACCCAAATGTATTTCAAAAAAAACAACCTGAAAAGCCAACAATAGTTGTCTCAAAAAAAGAAAAAGAAACTTAAATAAAATATAACACAGGATGGTACTAAAATTCTACTTCATCAGTGTAGCCTGTGGAATGCCTTGAGAGAGCACTTGTTCCTTCTTTGTCAAAAGGAGACATTAGCAAATGTTTGAGAAGTGTTGAGCCTCCCAAACTGCCTTTCTCCTTGATATAATCAGAGACTGGAGAAGAACTTAAAACGGAATGACCTAGCATGGGATTCAGCACTCTTTAATGTTATGTCCAGGTACCATGTAAATCCTCCACTGCCAAGGAGATATGTATCCCACACTGGACAACTCACAGGGGAAAGAAGGCTGGACTTGGGAGTCTGAGCATCTGGAATTGAGGGACAGGGCTGAGGCATCCTCAGCTAGGCAACCTTGAATAGTTACTTAATTTTTTAAGTCTCAATGTCCTCATTTGCAAAACAGAATCATGATAGCTGACCTTCTTGTTCCACAGAGTTGGTGTGAGGCTTGGATACAAGTCTGTGTGTGCCATGGCTGGCACATATGCGTGTGTGTGTGCGTGTATGTGTGTGTGTGCATGCATGTGTGTGTTTATAACAAAAGGGCATATGATTTGCAGTAATCTAAATGTGTATCTTGTAACAAATTACTCCACAGGGACAGTTATAGGTCCAATTTAAGGAAATGTATTGCTAACTAATAGTTATAGAGTTCGGCACAATTCTCAGACTACTTGTCTACATTATTTAACTTACTGCCTCCGCACTGCCATGTGACCAGTCTGGGCAACATAGCTTGATGGGTGATGGCATGAAGCCTTTAGAACTCCAAACTCACTTTTCTCATTTCTTTAATATCATTATCAAAGATTATAATCACAGAACTATAATCAGCCTAAAATGAATAAAACACTGTGGCTTATTGATGATACCAAGAATTATACTTACTGTAATTACTCTCATTTTTACCATCGCTAGGATTATCAGCACTGTGACATGCTAGACATCTACTGGTGGCCAGGAGTGCTCTAGGCACTCGGCAGTCATATCTTATGTAATCCACATACTAACCCAGATGTACAATGTTTACCCCCATTTCAAATACTAGCAAACCATCCCTCAGAGTTGTTCAGTAACTTATCTGAGACCATACAGCTAGCAAATGACAGAGCTTGAATATAAAGCAATGTGTGTCTGGTCAAGCAGGGCGTGTGGCTGTCCACACCCTGCATTCCCTTCCCACCAGAAGACACAGGGGCTGCACAAGCCCTTGGGGAGGATCCCTGCCATCAGGGACCTAGGGGACCTGAAACACAAACAAGGACCCTGGGCAGGTTCACAGATAAGGTTGGCAAACACTGAACAGAACCAGGAGGGTGAGCGGAGTCAAGCACAGGGAAGGGAGAAGCTTCTGCTGCAACCAGCTAATCAAACCAGGCCAAATCACGTCGCAGGCAGTTTTCCAGGCAGCCTTCAGAGAGTCACCGAGCCTGAGAAGCCAGCCAATTATGCCTGATCATTCTCTGCTGCCCTGTCCTCACAAAGGCAAGTCCAGACTGGCCCAATGTAGACAAATGAACCATTCTATTATCTCTGAAAGGCAATCTAATTCCCTTCAAATTTAAAAGTCTACACAGTTTCCTAACGGGCCTCGGTGGGGCTCATATAGAAATTAATAAGTTCACAGTGTGCTCAGCTTGCTTTATCATTTTTTCCCATGCAATGGACAGGATTTTCATTATCACTTAAGGATTTTCCTGGATCTGATTCTCTAAGAAGGTCATGTCCATGGGGCACAGACACTAGGTTGAGAACTAAGTTAGGTGTAATGGACTTGACTGAGGTCTGAGGGAGTGTTCACCGACTAAGAGTTGACACCTCTAGTAATCAGGTAAGGCAGGAATCAAAAGGCAACATCACCGGGAAAAAGAACTCAAAGCAAGTGGTGAAAATCCCTGGTCTCCATTCCATGGGCTGGGACTGTCTGGGATACTGAGCAAGCTGCTTGGCCTCTCTCTGAGTTGCTTATCTCCTCTACAAAATGGGCAGAGAAAAGAATATAGGGGAAAAAAACCCATGAATTTATTAAGCTTCTATTATATCTTGAATCATTATAACATGCATCATAGATATTCTTTAAATTTAATCAAAACAACACTTGAGGGGCTCCTGGGTGGCTCAGTCTGTTAAGCATCTGCCTTCGGTTCGAGTCATGATCCCGGGGTCCCAGGATTGAGCCTCGCATCCAGCTCTCTGGTCGGCAGGAAGTCTGCTTCTCCCTCTCTCTCTCTCTCTCTCTCTCTCTCCCTCCCTCCCTCTGCTGCCCCCTACTGCTCATTCTTTCTCTCTCGCTCTCAAATAAATAAATATTAAAAACAACAACAACAACACTGGGAACCTTGCATTATTTTACAGATGCAGATGGCGAGGCTACTGATATTGGTGCCTACACCCCATGGTCACTAAACCACACCTTTAGAATAAGCCATTCGGGGGCTAGGGAATGAGACTAGTGTGGTGAGAATGGGACAACACACTTACACAACTATTCTGGAAAGCAATTTAACATGTTTCTGGAACTTTCTTATTTATTTATTTATTTATCTGTGGAGCCAAACTCAGGACTTGAACTCTTGACCCTGAGATTAAGACCTGAGCTGAGATGAAGAGTCAGACATTTAACCAATTGAGCCACCCACGTGCCCTGTTTCTGGAACCTTAAAGTGTTTGACCAATTAATTTCAATTCTGGAAATCCACCCAAATGATAGAATCAGAAATGTAAACACATGTTAGTAAAAAAGAACTGTAACAGACAAATTGCCTGTCACCTCATCCCTGTCAGAATGGCTATCATCAAAAAGACATGAAGTAAGTGTTGGCAAAGACAGAGAAAGGAAACCCTTGTGCACTGATGGTGGGATTGCAAACTGGTACAGCCACTATGGAAAACAGTATAGAGGTTCCTCAAAAAAATTACAACTAGAAATACCACATGATCCAGCAATCCTACTTCTGGAAATATATCCAAAGGAAAAATTCAGGATTTTGAAGAGATAGCTGGATGTCTATGTTCACTGCAGCATAATTCACAATTGCCAAGATGTGAAACAACCTAAGTTTTGTCAATGGAAAAATGGATAAAGAAGATGTGGTATATATATACAATGGAATGTTATTTAGCCATGAGAAAGAAAATCTTGCTGTTTGTGACAACATGGATGGGCCTTGAGGGCATTATGGTCCATGAAATTAACCAGACATAGGAAAACAAATACTGTATGATCTCACTAATATATGGAATCTATATGTGGAATCACTTATATCACATACATAATACCACTTATATGTAGATTCACTTATATGTGAAATTGACTTTAAAAAGCCAACTCACAGAAATAGGGAGTAGAATGGTTGTTACCAGGGACTGGAGGTGGGGAAAATTGGGAGGTGTTGTCAAAGGTTAGAAACTTTCAGTGATAATATGACTAAGTTTTGGGGAACTAACATATGGCATGGTGACAACATTGTGTTATATACTTGAAAATTGCTAAGAGAGTAGATCTCAAATGTTCTCACCACAAAAAAAGAAAACTGCATTATTATTTCATAACTGGAGAGCTAGTCACGAAGGAAAGGAAATGGTTATACCAGAACTGCATAATTTTGGAGTTAATTCATGCATACAATTTTTTTCATTATTCAAGAGTTATATTTTTTAGATCCATGAATCAAAGTCGTAGTATTCAGAACTGTCCATCTTAATTGCATGAATTTGCCATTATATTAAATCCTGAGAATTAAAGATTGTATTCTTAATATGTGGGATAAAAAGAAATAGTGATTATTTGAGATAATGGAGGTTTAGCTAACACTATAGTGGTAATTACTTGCAATACAGAAGTTTATCAAATCAGTACATTGTACATATTAAACTTATACAATATTATATGTCAACTTCTCAATGAGCTAGAAAAAGAGAGAGTGGTAAACTACAGAATATTCACTGATAAAGACATCATGTAACCATTTAATCAGTTGAAGATTAATATTTAATAAAATGATATATTTTCCAAAAAATGGTATATTTTCATTAGTTTAGTGGGGAAGATAAATTATTAGAATTGAATATGAGGTGTGATCACAATTTTAGAAAAAAAGAGTAGAAAAATGACTGGAAGGAAATACACTAAAATGTTAATGGAGGCTCTCTCTGGGGGTAAGAAAACATAGTTTTCATACTTCTTTGTTTCAATATATTTTTCACATTTTCTACAATAAAACACTTATTGTCATAATCAGGAAAATATACAGTAAAAGCTATTCTATATCCCTGGATTTTGCATTTATAGGTAAAATGTGATCATGACTTTTATTTAACTGAGTGCTATTTTACATAGGAAATTTTTCTTAAAAATTTTTTTAAGGGAGGGAAATCACAAAAGAAATGAGACAGAGAAAAAGTGACTTGGATGAGACCATCTCCCAAAAAGCTTACAGCTCGCCTCACAGGCCAAATTGGAAATAAAGACCAGTGGGAAAGGGGTAGAAAAACTGACACACAATACAGTAACAGTTGATGGGGGGGGGGGGGACTAAAAGCTGCAGTTGACTTCCAGAACTGATGGAGCTGGCAGATACGAATTTTTCAATTTTATGAGAATGATAGGGATCTGAAATAAATCCTCAGTATTTTCTTTTTAAGATAAATGTTTTAAAATAAACATCTGCAGCATGGATGGATGGCTAGTGCCTGTGTCCTGTCTTAGAGCTGGTCATAAATAACACTGAGAAAAATAGCTCTGACCATTCCAAAAAGCACCTTTGCTTTTTACTCTTAAGAGCCTGGAAGATTATATTTTGATGCATTAAGTTAGATTTCTTTTTATGCAGCTGCAAATATCAAGAGGAGCATAAAAATTTTCTTCAGATGGAAATAACTACTCAGGGCTTGGCTTAGAAGCAAATCTTAATTTCCAGATGTGTCTGAAAACCAGTGGGCACATCTAATGGTCAGAATACAAATTCAAGTTTAAAGGAATTTGATGGATTTATGATTTGTGAAACCCTTTGTTGAATCTTCAGGTGAAATAATTAATTGTTCTGCTGCCCAATAACCAAGGAAAATAAGTAACTTCTATAAGTCCAAACTTACAAATATTAGTTTTGCTAAAACTGCCCCCACCCAATTTGGGTCTGTACATTAAGGAGCTTATAAATTTACTGTGGGACAATTTATTCAACAGCTTCAGTTTTCTAGTTCGCTATTGGAGGAGAACAGGGCTATGCTGAAGGTAGACATCATAAAGAATCAGACATATCCTTCATCTTAAAGTCTAAGGTCACTACACTAAAGTGGATTAATGGCATACATTTACTTCCTGTTTAATGTGTCATTTTTTTTCCTGTTATGTTTTAAAGAGGAGTCACACACTTGAAAATAAAGGTGAACAAGAGGACCTGCTTGGTGGAAGGACCTCTGCACACAGGCTGTAGAGAAGGGCTGAGGGAAGCCAGGAGCACATGTTCCGTCTAAAGAGGGAAACTCAGCCCTGTATTTCCAATCTGGTTCATCAAGATAATCCAGAATCCTGTCTTTTTATCCTAAATCTCCCACTTTTTAAATACCGTCTCTTATTTTGTTAAGCACATTGCGCATGCCAAACCAAACAGTTCCAAGATCCAAAGAGTTTTGCCAGTGTTTGTTTTAAAACCTCATTTCTAGGGGGTGATTACCCCTAGTATCATCTAGTTATGTCCAAGACAGGAATGCATTGGAATATTCCCAGTCTGGCAAAGAAGGTCTAGGGAAGACAACTTAACTTTTGTGAAAAAGACAGCATGGAATTCACACTTCCAAGTGGAATTTTGTTGAGCTGGGACCTCTGAGGATGGCTGGAAGATGTATGGAAATATCCTAATTCTAAACACCAAGGAAGTCACAGTTAGGTGCCCTTGGTGGTTATCATTCTACATAAAATAAAGATAAAGCCTTCTTCTGAGAGTCAAGATATCTTCCCCATGCTCTGCAAGAATGCTTATGAGTTTATCTTCACATAACGCTGAATTTCCCCAT
Organism: Mellivora capensis; assembly: GCA_004024625.1. Taxonomy (NCBI): domain Eukaryota; kingdom Metazoa; phylum Chordata; class Mammalia; order Carnivora; family Mustelidae; genus Mellivora; species Mellivora capensis. Next base: position 35,676 of record PISX010008541.1, read on the forward strand.
TTAACCCACCCCCTCATTCCTTACTTTACAATGTTCTGTAATGAAAAAAGGGCCTTCATAGAGCTTATCTCTTAAAAGTGTGAAAGAGCCAATTTTTTTTCTGCCCAAGTAGCTCATAATGTAGCAGAAAAACTGTCAGAAAAAATAGACTTCATCATGGTGAAAACCTCAGCCTGGCACCCATCTATCATAAAGCAATCTTCTAGAAATCTTGAAAACTTTCATTAAATTTCCTGTCTTTCTCCTGACAGTTATAAAATGTTAACAATATTACTCATGATGCAGGCATCTTCAGAAATTCTTTGTCCATTCCCTCCTCCCCCTACCATCAGCCATTCAGCCATCCTCTTTTCTTTGCCAAAATCTGTGGAAACATGAGAAATAGCCATATTCTTCACACATCCTTCCTGAGACCTGGCCCTTGCAGGAAGTTAGAGAAGGAAGTAGTCATAATTTTGATGATAATGAGAAGACTCTCTAGCCACAAGCCACAGAGGACAAAATGGCACTGTGTTCTGATTCTTCCACCACTTCACACCCACTGTGAAGCTTGAGGGTACAGCCCTGTCCCTACTCTTAGCAAATATTTCCTGGTCCCTTTTTTTTCCCCCCTTTTCTTTTGCCAATCTACCAAGCTATAAGTCTTCACCTGTCCTTGATATATGTGTAGTGGGGACGTGGGTCACATACTTAATCTGTCTACAGGTTATCTTTCTAGAGGGAAAATTATTCCCCTATGGACCTTACTAGCCTAGCTTTTCCAAATCCAGAGGCCACTTCAGCAATATACCATCTCTTAGAAGAAGAAATAAAGGTCTTTCCCTGGAGGCAATACCCCAGAAAAAACCCATAAATCAGAAATCAGAACCACACCAGATATCAGAACAATACCAGCAATCAGAAGAGATATACAGCTTTGAAATCACAGGCTGACCTATGAGACTCTCAGGGGAAGATAGCAGCAATACAGCCCGAGCCTGCACTCTGTGGAGGCTTCCCAGCATGCCTCCCAAGAGAGCCAAGCCCAACCACAGTAAGCTACCATCTCACCTGCAAAAGGAACTGGTGCGTCTTTATCCAGGGCGACAAGTGGTGGATCCAAAATGACTGTGTCATTGTTCTCAGTTATGACTCCGTGATACGAAGTCTCGATCCACGGTTTGTGCTTGTTGACTAGAACACAATGGAAAAACAAAACAAAGATTGACTTTCAAGATCATCACTTGAATAGCTCAGCCGCAACAATATTAATATTGCACATTTGTTCAGTCATAGGCTCTCATCCGACAACCACATGAGAGACATAGAGCATTAGTTAGTTCCATTTTATACCTCAGTAACCTTTAGAAAAGTGAGATTCAGAGAGAAGCTCAACAATTCATGTGAACACAAAGAAAGTCAGGGCAGCACCAAGACTCAAACACATTTTTGGGCTCTAGACCATGGATCTTTCACCTTACCCAAATCCCATTATTTCTATTTCTGGATGCCCACTATAGATAGCTACTGTTAAAAACTGACTAAAAGCTTCAATTCTTCAATGCTACTGTCCATTAATAGATATTTCAGGGTTAAAGTCCATTATCAATCAACAAACTAGCAGATCATGGCTGTGTGCTTGAATTTCTGACCTCAACCTAATCAGATCCATCATCACAAATCGTTACCGCATTTCATATATACACCTATCTGTATAAGTACCAACATACGTGTAAAGATACAGCAGGCATTTGAATATTTTCTGATCACATAAAAACCGTGTCTATCCTAACAGTCTAAATTACCTAGCAGTTTAAGTTGTTTTTCAGTAATTTGACCAGGTAAATCATATATTGTCTAATGGAAAATTAACAAACTTAAGATGAATATCAGATAAATGTTACTGGTTAAACTGTGACCCTGAAAAAAAGACAGGTTGGAGTACTAACCTCCAGTAACTTGGAATGTGATCTTATTTGGAAAGAGGGTCTTTATAGGGGTAGTCAAGTAAAAATGAGGTCATTTGAGTAGGCCTTAATCCAAAATGACTGGTGTCCTTATAATAAAGGGAAATTTGGACACAGAGACAGACGTGTACACATGTGAATGCCATGTGTTGCTACCAGCCAAGGAACTACCAAAAGCAAGGAGAGATACCTGGAACAGATCTTTCCCCTTTACCTTCAGATCAAGCATGGTCCTGTCAACAACTTGGATTTCAGACTTCTGGCCTCTAGAATTGTGAGACAATAAATTTCCATTGTTCTAAGCCACACAGTTAGTAGTATTTTGTTAAGGCAGTCTTAGCAAACAAATACAGGATACTTATGGTCAACAGGCACTCCTGAGGGGTAGAGAATTTAAATAAAACTTGTGCTAGGGCTGGTTCAATATTCCTATGTGAATATCCCATGTCTGTCAATTCCAAATTTGTTCAGGCCCAGGTGTCCCCTCTCTGGAAGACTGCAGTGGCCTCCTGACTGGTCTTCCAGTAAGACGTCCTATCCCACTCCAATTCATCCTCTACACACACATCAAAAATAATCTCAAATATTAACCTGATATTATAAGGCTAATATTATAACCTAATATCACTCTACTGCAGTCTCTTCGGTTTGTCCTTTTTTCCCCCCACATACACTCATGCAAATCTGAGTGCAGAGTAGGTGCTTTAAAAGTGAAATAATATGTTAGAGAAAGTCCTAGAGTAATCAAAGATGTCCTGATGCCAGTTCTCACACCCTGCTTCACAGTTTGAAAGATGTTGTCACGTACACAATGCTCCCCACAGCAACTTAAGAGGTAGGTGTGATCGTTATGAAAATGATGAAGAAACCACTTTCACAAGATGTGACTTTCCCAAGATGGCCCCAGGATTAAAACCTAATAATTGGGAAGACCAAAACTCTCTCATACTGAGTAATATCCAAAAAGCACACACATGTGCTCACGTGTGCGTACACACACACACACACAAACACATTCATATTATACTAGTCATGTACATTATAATCTATAACACACATTATATAATATATATGCATATTATAGTATATAATTTTCAGTAGCCACTGCAAAGCAAGAGCTTATAAAATTGAGAACAGCTCTGCTGCCATGGCTCCTGTCCCTTTTCCTCCACAATCATGCTTCGGAAGGTCAGTTAAGAGTTTCTGTAGGATTGGTGGTAGCCTCAAGCTGGCCATCATTTTGCTTCTTCTCATCCATTCCACAGCAATCATGAACTAATCAAGAGCAAGTTTAGTGCGGTGGGGGCATATGCCTTGTTCTTCTCAGGTCTTGACTGCTGAAATCCATTTCTGCAGATTGGATCGTGCCCAGGGCAAAGAGGGGCTCTGCCCACAGCAAGCCTGAATGGGACAGCAGGATCCTCCATGCTCACATGCTGGCATTCAAACCGGTGCTTCATTATGAACCCTGGAAGAATTATAGCCACCCTGGGCTGTCCCCACACGCCTTTGCTCTTTTATTAGCCATCAACACAAATGCAATGTAAATAATTTGCAGCTGTTGGGAGAAACAATTAATCTTTTTTCCCCTTTAATTAAACCTAAGGGCCTATTCATTAGAAATGTATATAGAGGATATGCCACAAGCTTATCCAGTGTTTCAGATTCGCTGCAGCACTCGACTGGACGGCAGGCAACCAAATCTACAGTCACAGTTTCTGGGTTTCAGGGCTGGCTTGGCCACTTCAGGGCTGGCTCAATGTGAGTTACTGGGCCACTCAGAGTGTCAACTCCCTCAACTGTAACATTGGGAAAATGATACCACTTGCAGAGTAGTCATGTCATTTATATGCTCTTGGCTGGATACACAGCCCTTGACCTTTCATTACTCAGACTCACTACCCTGCTCTCTGGCAGTGACAGCATCAGCAGGAGAGGGGACAAGGACCTTAGAGTTGAGGTTCTCCCTCATGAATGGGGCTGGATTTACTTCCTTCTATCGATAGGCCTGCCACCCTTTTCTCCTTTTAGTGAGTACCTATCACACATTAGGCATTTTACATACATACTAGGCATTTTATGTACATTCATTAATCCTCACTACGATCCCATTAGATAAGATTTTATATCTCATTTTTCAGCTGAAGAATTGAAGCTCAGAGGGGTTTAAATGTTCCCTTTTTGTAAGATAACAGTATTAACATCCCTAGAGTTTCCTCATTTTTCTCCTACCTTCTAACTTACTTTATATCTTTCTTGACTTTTTCTTTGCCAAAGTTGTTAAACATTTGCATTTTGATATGTAAGCAAAATTAAATCTTCTTTGTTTTGCCTGTAGATCAAATCCTCAGGGTTGCAAGCCAATAACTTCAATTTACATTATTTTGACTATGAGACCTTTGTTCGTGGCTGAGCCAAGTACTATGCAAGGATTGCTTTTGCTTCTTAATGGTTCAAGTATCATTCCACAGGCGACATTCTTTATATCCAGACTGACTGTACTCTTGATCCTTTCACACCATCAAATAACTGAAATATTTGAAAATATCCTCCTTTGTATACTCTTTGTTTTCTGAACATATGATTGTCTTTTTTCTTTTATTGAAATGCAAAGAAACTTTTCCCCACATGCCAGCCATATTACAGCTTTATTACAGCTTTTTAATCATTCCATCTATTACTCATTCTTCATTTGTAAAATGGAATACTTAACTTCATAGGAATACTGTAAAATTTGCATGAGATCATTTAAGCAAATCTAGTATCCCTGATATGAATAGACATTCAAATATCTTAAGTTCCCCTAAGCCCGTCTCATGTTTCTGAGTGGCTGAAATATGGCCTTGCACTCTCAAAGGTATTTGGCCCAGTTGCATTCATTCAACAAATATTAATGGGGCACCTAATATATGCAAGAACAGATTAATCATTGAGGGTAAAATGGGGGTGGGGTCCCTGAAAGGAACATTTAACAAAATTCAGCATCCATTCATAATCAAAATGATCAACAAATGAGGACTAGAAGGAACTTTCTCCACCTGATGAACAACTTTCTTAGAAACCTATAGCTAACATCATGCTTAGTGGTTCAAGAGTGAATACACACACTCCCTTAAAAGCAGGAAGAATACACAAGGATGTCCACTCTTACCTTGTACCATACTATTCATATTGTACTGGAGGTTCTAACCCATTCAATAAGGCAAGAAAAAAATAAGACTGTAAGTTAAAAAGTAAAATTGTCTTTATTTGCAGAGAACCTGATCTTCAGTAAAGCAAATTCTATGGGATCTGCTAAAATGCTACTAGAACTAGTAAGTGAGTTTAGGAAGATCACAGTACATAAAGTCAGTATATAAAAATCAATTATATTTTTATGGACTAGCAGTAAACTATTGGAAATTTAAATTAAAAATGCTAATATGATGATATCAACAACCACGAAATACTTCAGAAAAACTTTCACAAAATGCATGTAGTATCTGTACACCAAAGATTCTAATAAGATGTTGCTGAACGAATTTAAAGAGGACCTGAAGCAGTCTTAGTGGAGAGATAAACAGTGTTTATGATTTGGTAGAGCCGAGATAGCTAAATGTAAATTTTTCCCTAATTTTCAATGCTACCCAAATCAAAATAATAGGATTTTTAAAGTATTTTTTATTATGTTCAGTTAGCCAGCACATAAGTTTTTGTTATAGTGTTCAACCATTCATTAGTTGCATATAAGCTAATTCTAAAATTTATATGAAAATGAAAAAATCCGATATAGCCAAAACAAGTCTGGAGAAAAAAAAGGGGGGGGGGAAACGTTAGAAGACTCACACTACTTGATTTTAAACTTATTATAAAGCTACCCTAATCAGGTAGTAAGGTATTAACATAAGACTGACATACAGATCAACAGAAAAATAAGGCATGTAGAAAAAGACACACATACACGTGGTCAGTTAGTTTCTGACAAACTTTCCAAGAAAATCCATTGGAGGGGAAGGATAGTTTTTAATTTATGCTGAGGAAAATTGGATATCCATATTTTAAAATAATAATTTCAATTATACTGCACCTTATACACAAAAATTATCTCTAAATAGATCATGGCCCTAAATGTGGGACTTAAAAATTGTGAAACCTTAAAAAAAAATTGTGAAACCTTCAAAAGAAAGCACAAAAGAAAAGCTCAGTGTCAATGGGTTAGGCAAAGGTTTATTAGAAGGGACAAAAAGAACACTGAATAAAAGATAAAACTGATACATCAAACTTAATAAAATTATAAATTTCTATTCTTTGAAGAACACTCTTCAGAAAACATTTTTTTTTTTAAACCACAGACTGGGAGATAATATTTGAGATACATTTCTCACAAAGGACTTATATCCAGAAACCTACAAAGAACTCCTGCAACTCAAATATGAGAAAAATAATCTGTAAAAAAGGGGGGGGAGGAGGAAAAATTTGAACAGACCTCTCACCAGAAGAAATAAGAACATGAGATGATGCTCAACATTAGTAGTTATCAAGGATATGCAAGTTAAAGCCACAACTGGATGTCACTACACCATCACGAAAATGGTTAAAATAAGACTGACAATACCAAGTTCTAATAAGATGTGAAGCAATTGAAACTCATACACTACTATTGGCATGAATGTAAAATAATACAGGCAATTTGGAAAATAGTTTAGCAATTTCTTATAAAATGACTCAGCAATTCCATTCCTGGGATCTGCCCAAGACAAATGAAAACATAAATTACTCAAAAAGACTTGTATGTAAATGTTCATAGAATCTTTATTCAGAATAGTACCAAACTGGAAAATAAAATGGCCATCAACTAGTGAACGGATAAACAAACTGCAGTGTATCTATATAATGGACATCTATTCAGCAGTAAAAAGAAATCAACTACTGATCCATACAACAAAATGGTTGAATATCCAAAACATTCTTCTGGTGAAATGAAGTAAAAGAAGTCAGACACAAAAGACTATAGGCTATTTGATGCCATTCATATGATATTCTAGAAAATGCCAAAGTATAAGGACAGATTATGGGTCAGTAGTTGCCAGGGTCTGGGGGGTGGGGTAGGATTTACTTGTAAAGGGACATAAGGGAACTTTTGGATGATGGAAATGTTCTGTATCTTGATTATGGTGGTGGTTACATTTCTGTGTGCCTTTGGCAAAACTTAGCAATCTGCACATATCAAAAGGTTGAATTTCATTATATATAAATTATACATATAATTTATAATGTGGTAAGAATAAAGTTCTTATCCTCAAGGGACCCTCAGACTGGAGAGGGAACCATGATAACCAGTATGGCAAGAGAGAGATAAGCAAAGAAATAGCAGGATGCATGGGAAAAGAAAGGAGAAGCACTAATCCAAGCATGGTAATCCAGAATTACTTCCTGAAGACGTAGATTTGAAGTCATGAGTAGTAGTAATTAAGCAGGTGTAATGGATTCAGGGGTCCCAGGCAGAGGAATGTGCATGGGGAAAGACCAATGGAAAAAGCACCTGGCGACCCATAGGGGAAATGTGAATAGTTAGGTTTGGCTGAGAATGAAGTTCAAGGGGCAAGTCTTGCCAAGAGGCTGAACAGATAGACAGTTGTCTACATCACTAGGGATTATTGGCATGTATAGATTCATCCAAGAGCCACCTCCAAACTCTGGCTTTATGGGACACCAGAGAACCAACTCCTTTCTAGAAAGAAGCTAGAGGGGTTGATGCTTGTGCCTTGGCTGTTGTTAAGCAATCTGTTCCCTCCCCTGACAACTGTTCTGCCTTTTTGTTCCAATAGACTGAGGCCAGTCAGCTCATTCTTTGTTCCATTTGGATGTAACTTCAGAAGAACTGACTTTTTAATTAGTTCTTCACAAGATAATCTCCCTTTTTATTATACAACTCTTCTTGAGGCTGAACTCTGTCATATCATGCCCCCTTAGGACTGTTTCTTACCTCTGTCTGGGCTTTCCCATGCTGTTTCAGCATCTGGAGAAATGCCTGTATCTTTGCACTCATAGAGAGGAAACACTAGTGTGATATTTCTGCTCCATTTACAGAGAAATTAGGTCTTACCACCCAATGCGTCTTTAACTAGAGTGCAGATGCATTCTCAGGAGCACTCCTGGCCTTCTCTCCCTGCCTCCACCTCTGAAAAAGTGCATTAACACTCAATCCAAGCAGCTGATGATTTACCCATTCAGTCTTTCTACTCTTATCCTAAAGTTGACTCTCAGAACTCCAATACTTGTTTCTGGGTAAAAGTGAACTGTTAGTAAAAAAACAAAACAAAACCAAAATCCATAAACAATACAAAACAAAACAAAAACCTATACCGTACTGATTACAAAAAGCTCTAAAGAGGTTAACTTACACCCTAGTAATAGGTCATTCTTGTGGTGAGGCTGGTCTTTTGCCTGTGATGCCCAACTTCTCCCTTCTAACCTGATGCTCTGGCAGAGGTGCTTAGATCCAGGTGGATATCTAACCCCAGGGGAAATCAATGGGTGGAATACGCTGGACAAGTTGGTTGGATCTTTCAACTTCATTTAGGAGGCAGGCTCAGAGCCTATAATTTATTTGGTGATAGATACTTAAAAAAAAAAGATTTTATTTATTTATTCACCCATTCATTTATTTTAGAGAGAGAGAGAGAGAGAGAGAAAGTTGAGCAGGAGAAGGAGCAGAGAGGGAGGGAGAAAGAAAGGGAGAGAATCCCAAGAAGACTCTGCACTGAGTGAAGTGGCCGACATGGGCTTGATCTCATTAACACTGAGATCATGACCTGAGCTGAAACCAAGAGTCAGACACTTAAATGACTGAGCCACCCAGGCATCTCTGGTGATGGATACTTGAGACAAAAGGCCATAAAGAGTTGGGGTGGCATACATGTAATGATCACTCAAAGCTTAGGGGGAGTTGAGAAGCCATTAAAATCAGAGAGCACTAATCTACCAGGAAACAGGATCTGGGACCCAACAAGCAGAGAGAAGAGAAGTACTCCAAGCAGCTGCAGGAGATACAGAGGCTGGCCACCCAGTCTCTTGTTTTCCAGTCGAGGTCCTGCTCAGCCTTCATGGACTCATCAGCCTGTTGTGGGGTGTCTGAAGTTGCCAAGTGAAGTTTTTCTTTCATTCTGTCCAGGCACCATTTTTTTCTATTTGTAGTAGTTTGAGCAGCATATCTGTTCTTGCAATAAAATGATTCTTAACTACAATAATTGAATAACATTTTTAAAATTATTTTTATTCCCTACTCCAGGAGCCTTCTTACACTGTTGGTGCAGCCACTTTGGAAAATGGTGTGGAGATTCCTTAAGAAATTTAAAATGGAGCTACTCTATGACCCTGCAATTGCACTACTGGGTATTTACCCCAAAGATACAGACATAGTGGAATGGAGGACCATCTGTATCCCAATGTTCATAGCAGCAATGACTAGTCGCCAAACTGTGGAAAGAGCCAAGACGCTCTTCAACAGACAAATGGATAAAAAAGATGTGGTTCATATATACAATGGAGTTTTATGCCTCTGCTCCAGAGTTGAGGGTAGGATAGGACCCCTGTCCAGGTAAGAGGTCAGCTTGCCTACAGGCAAATCTGATACTGCACTTTCCTGCTTAGGATCCATCAGCAGTAATCCTGCCTTCAACTGCAAGATCAGATGAAGCCCCTCAAAGGCACCAGCTCTCGATTACCCATACCTTTGCCCCTGTTACCCATACCATCTGCTCCTCTCCTCTCCTTCCTCCTGACTGCTGCTTGTACATCCTTACAGATTCAGCTCCAGCTCCACCTCCTCCCATGGTCCCTCTCTGCACCTTGTATCACCCTGTACCACCTGCTGTCATGGTACAGGTCTACTTCATTGTCAATAGCTATTTCCTGCCCCTCTTCCCATACAAGTATAAGCCCTCTGCAGGACGAGGCAGCATCCTGGTCACAATGATATCCACAGGACCTAACACAATGCCCACCACGTTGGTAAATGAGGTGAGCACACCACTGCCTGGCTGGCACCTCCAATGCCTGAGTCAATTAGTGGTACTTTGATTCCAGTGAGCGGGTATTCCTACATTACCCAAATAGAAAGAGGGCGTGCCTCCCAAATCATAAGGTGACATTTGCTATCACTTAATTAGAGGCAATGTATCTTTCTTGCTAGAGGTACCAATTAGAGTTTTTTAAATACAAATCCCATGTGTGTGACTCACACATGCAAATATTCACAGAAGATGAAGATTACATTTCACTGTTTTAATTGGGTTGAAAAAGAATTTGGGGAAAAGATGACTGAGTTGTTAATACTTAACTGCTTGATAAATGCTTGCAGTGAGGATAGCATGTTGCTTTCCTTCTCTTCCTACCTCTTTTCCTTCTATCCATTTTCCCATCCATTTATTCACCATTTCTATTTTTTCTTCCCTTCCATATGTCCTTTCCCACCCATAAATAATTATTTGGAGTGTAGATTCTCTCAAAGTCCTCACCGCAGCCTGGGGATGAGCCACATGCCATTATCCTATTGGGTACTGGCAGGTGGGCCAGGAGAAAGGCTAGGGAGAAATGTGCACTGAAGGATTGTATAATCTTACAAAAGTGAGTTTCATTTGTCTCCACATAAGCCATCTGGACAAAGTCAACTGTCCAAAGTTTGTATGAAGACAAAGCCTGAGATTGGGTGCAAGGGGTACTGGGTTCCTTGTCATATTTCTGATGCCATGTAACCAATAGGGTCTCTTAGGCAAGTCTTTCAATCTTTCCAGACCTTGGCTCCCACTCCTTTATAAAATGCAGGTAATACCAATTCTGCAGGGTTAGCAGGAGGAAGATAAAATGAGACCCTGGGTCAGAGCTGACTCAGTAACTAGCATGTCGTATGTCCACAGTAAGGTGTCTTTGATTCTGAAGTTCAGCAACCACAGGCTGTGATAAGGACCCACATGGGACCCTGTGTGCCCCAGGTAGACAATGCTCAAGTCACCCCATAAACCTGTTGGTGGGCTGACAACCTAACAGAACTTCCAGGGGATGGGAAAATTGGATTGTAGCTGTAGAGAAAATTAGGAGTCATTCAAGAGGATCATTTGGAATAGGAAGAAGTAGGGTGCAGGTTCTGAGGGTTTAATGTTCCCATTCAGTTGCTGGAGCCAACTCATTTTTCCACACAAAATGTCTTACCTACTGAACAAAATGATTGTTACATCTTTAATTCCCCAACATTGCTATTCCTTCAATATCTTATACCTCACTGCCTTTAAACACCTTTAACCCCTAAAACCAGCCCTTAACTTACTTGGGAGTTTACACTAGATGCAATTGTCTAAAACTTTCTGAAATCACTATTTTTCACTGTAATCAGGAACTGTCACTCCTAAGGGACCTCTATGTGCCAGGCTCTATAGCTGTGATCCCATTAAATCCTTACAACCATCCCCATGAGAGGACAGCATGGGTTCCATTTCATGGATGAGGCTATGGGGGTTCAGGTTGCTTAAATAAGTCAAGGTCATGACCCCTCATGGAGGAACTGAGAGTGCCACCCCAATCAATATTCTTTTCTCTGACCACAGATTAATGCAACAGCACACATTTGTTTCTACCTCCTGTGGGTCCAATCTGGGATCAAGTGCTCTGAGGGAGTGCAAGAAGACCAAACAGCCAAGACTGAAATCTACGAGAGAACAGTCAGTGTTCTCCAGAGAAATAGAAGCAACAGGAGACAGAAAGAGATATATACATATACACATACACATATATACATATACTCATATCATACCTACATATCTGTGTATATGCATGTGTGTGTGTGTGTGTGTGTGTGTGCATAAATAAAAGGACTGACTCACACAATTATGAGAGCTGGCAAATCTGAAATCTATGGGGCAGGTCTGCAGGCTACAAGCTCAAGCAGGTGTTCATGCTGTAGTTTTGAGCAGAATTTCTTCTTTTCTGGGAAAATCCATCTTTTGCTCTTAAACCCTCTCAACTGACTGTATGAGGCTCACCCACATTATTAAGGATAATCTCCTTTACTCAAAACCAACTGATTGTAGATATTAATCACATCTCCAAAATACCTTCACAGCAACACCCAAATAATGTTTCATTGAATAACTAGGTACTATAACCTAGTCAAATAGACACATAAAACCAGTCATCATACTCACCAAAGAATCTTTTAAAAATGTTATGCTCAGAAATGAGTGAAAGGATTTGATGTGACAGTGCAAATTCCTTTTAACCTCAGATAGAAACACCATATTTTTGTTTCCCTACTGGCAAACTAATAAATAAAACCTCGGTGGCTTATGATAACAACTTTGTTCCAGAGGACAGGAAATGTGTGATATATTTTTATTGCAAATTCCATTTCATGTCTTAGATCCCAAGATGTTCAGAACAATGAACGGCAATTATCTGGTTTATAGTATATTCACTGCAAAATGCTCATCTTCTCACTGCTTCAGAAAGAAAGCACTGGCAGGCCAATTTCACTTCTTATTTATGTGGACTTATTTATATGGCTTCTTTCTGGGAAGTTGTGGAATATTAGAGGTAGAGGATAGGCACGAAAAAGTCTCTCCTCCACCACCACTAAATACGCGATCCTAATAAAGCTGTAAGCCAAATACCCTAGGTCACCCTCATGATCAGCCCCGAGCAGCAGGGGTTTCAGACAAGCTGGTTCCCTTTGCAATTAGCCACCTACAGCATCATCAGTTCAGGCACCATGAACTCAGAGAACCATTCTCTGAGCCTCTCCTTTCTCTCCACCTCTGAAAACACACCCAGACTGAATTAGGTCTCCCTCCTTGTGCTCCCATGGCCACCTCCCTCACCTTAGCACACTAAGGTCCATACTGGGCTGTAAATATCCTTTGTGTCTTTCTGCTAGTGGATGGTGGGGAAAGATTCCAGGTATTCCATGTTTGTATCTCTAACCCTAGCACACATAGCAGTTCTCAAAGTATGGCCCAGGAATTCTTGGAGGTCTCTGAGACCCTTGAGGGCTCACAACTTCAAAACTATGTTCATAAAAGTACTGAGATATTATTTGCTTCCTTTGTTCTCATTCTCCCTGGAGGAGTGTTCCAGAGGCTATACAACATGAGACCACAACAGATTGAATGTAGAAGTAGGTAAGAGAATTCAGCGATCTTCTATTAAAGCCAAACATTTGCAAAAATGTAAAAAAAAAAAAAAAGGCACTCTCTTCACTATTTTTTGACTTTGAATAACATAGTTCTTAATAAAAATATTTTTGTCAATGTGACATGGGTTTATTATTATTTTCACTGAATTAACAAATGCATATTTTAAATTTTATCAGCTTTAATTAGTAATGCAATACACAGCAATAGGTATAACCCACAAAAACATAAATTTGGGGGGGGTGGATTTCAGTAATATAAGTGTTAAAGTGATCTTTAGACCAAGCAAGTTTGTTCTATGACCTGGTAAAGGATTTACAACATAGTACTTACTCCTTATGTAGGAAGAGAGAAAACAGATGTGAGTGGAGAAGACAGAGGAGAAAGATGACAAAGAGACAGAGGGGAGGGAAGGAAAGAAAAGAAATCTAAAGTTGTCAAGGCAAGACTCATACAACCCATTCTCAGATTCAACTCAGTTGGAGGAAAGTTGATCAATGTAGTGACAACATCAGTCCTTTCTCTGGTTCTGGATGTGAAAGAAAAGCAGCTGGTTGACTGAATAGCTTGCACACCAATTGTTGCTACACCGGGTGGGTAATAGAGCTTCTGATTCTTTTGGAAAAAGGAAGAGGAGCATCTTCTCCTGCTGTATGAACTTGAGTGTATGCTGTCAAGAGAATAATTGTCTGAAATCACAGTCTTTATATCTCTTGCAACCTGGTTGGAGAAACTGCCATAAAAAGAAACAAACTTCATAAATCATTCCTGCAAAAGGCATCAAAGGTTAAAAGCATCATGATGAATTTCTGAAATAAATCTGTACTCTGAATTTTCAAAGTGTTTGGGAGGCAACCAGTGTGTCTCAAAAGAGAAATCATGATCTTAGCGATTTTAAAGGGTAACTCCACTGTTAAAGGTGTCAATTTCTCCTATAGCTGTAAATAGAGCAGGTATTTGCCAGCTAGAAAAGACTCTCAAAGCTAAAGGCACCTTTCCCAAAAAAGATGCACGAGATCCCTGATCTCACTAGTACTAAGTGCAGGGCATGGCACATGGTGGGTACTCAATAAATGTGTGTTAAAAGATCAGTGAATGAATATGCTCTTACTGCTTGTGTCAATAATCTGTGTGAACACCCATGTACAATGTTTCTTCCCCAAATATAAATTCTCTTAACCAAGATTTCTAGTTTGGACATATTTACTCCTGAATAAGTTTTGATCCATCAAGAGAATGTTGGTTTCCAACATACACCAATATTACTTCTGGGGATAACTGAGCAAGGAAGAAAAAAGGAAAACAAAAACAAAGAGAAGGGATGGACACGGTCCATTAAGGAAATCAGCAGAAGGTAAACAATGGCCTGGATCAGTACAGCACATAACAAAAAGAATTGCATGGAATCCCATAGAATTGAGTAGGCCACAGGAGGAAAAGTAACTCCTATCTCATGAAATCAGATCATCACAGGACATTTGGATGGGAAACAAGACATGCACATTATGTACAACAAAGCACACAAATGTACGAGTAATTAACCAATTTAGGGTTGGGAAAGTCTAAAAGATTCTTATGAACACAGAATGATAAATGGAATTAATTATGCAGAGCTCATTATATTGAATTTAAGATGGGTATCATGTCATTGATAGTGTATTATTTGGTGTGCTGTATATTAGCGAAAATTGAGATATTTACAAAAACAGTTACATGTTAATTCTCAACATCATTTTCTCATCCTTTCTTTTTTAAATGAGGATTGAATTTCTCAACAGTGATGCCTCCTCCCATTAGATGATTTTCTAGGAAATCATTCTACATCACAAAGGGCATGAGCCTGCTGCACAGCTGGCATCTGGTAGGGTTAATAGAGTCCTGGTCCCTTCTGATGCTAGCAGGATGTGTTGGTCCAGGTCCTCAAATAAATTAAATAAATAAATAAATAAATAAAATAAACTGAAATGCAAAAGAAAACTCAGGATGGGATTAAACATACAAGGGAACATGCTTGTGTGAAGGAAAGAGGGAAAGGGCCAGAAGAGGCTGAAAATGATTTTACACCTTGATGCCAGTGTGAGCCCAGTGTAGGAGAGAAGAGAAGATTGGGTGAAAGAGTCTTACCATGGAGTCTAAGTAGAACGCTATAAAGCTGAATCCCTGGGGTCGTCCTCTAGCCAAAGCCAGCAAGCCCAGGAATCCCATGTCTCCCAGGAGTGGGTCTGCCTTAGGATCTCCCAGCATCCCCACACTCAGTCATTGTCTGGAAACAGCCCATGGGAGGCATGGCCTCAAAGCCAGGATGTCTCAGCACCTACCAACTCATTACCTGCCCTGTAGTTGGAGGTCTAGGAGACACTTGCTCTTGTTTCCCATGTACACAGGGTGCCTGGTCATGCTGTCAGCCCCCTTAGAGTTAACTGTAAAAAAACCATTTTCTCATTTCTTTATTCATTTATTCATTCCTGTTTATCCATTCAATTCATACTTACTGAGAACCTATTATGTACAAAACTCTATTCTAGGCACGAACAATGAAATTGAGAAGTATATTCCTGGAAATATATGAGGTTGGTTGACATAGGTAAAATGTAATGAAAACATCTTGGAACAAGTGGACAGAAACTGTCCTCCTCTCATATCCATGACAGGCAAGGGCAGTCAATCCCACTGAGTCTACGCAGGACCTCAGACTCCTTCCCAACACAATGTTTCTACCAAACTCTATCAATTAATAAGTACACTTAAGATGAAACCCATTTGTCAGTCCTCTCCTAGGAGAAGTGGTGGACAATGGGTGGGCCAGTGGGGCCTATGGAATACAAAAAACATTATATATCCACCCTGGGTATTTGTGCTGAAACTGTCGGGCAAGATGAAGACACATAAAGTCAGTTTCTTACTCTTATAGCTTGGGCCTAACAATCCTGGAAATGGTTTTTGAGACAGATCATAGTCATAATGCAACGAACCTTTATGACTCTGTCATGAAAATTTGGAATCCCTTAACTTATGGATGATTCCGTAACTGTGGGCATCATTGATAGTGAGCGCTCAGCAAATGTGTAATGAATTGGATTGAAGATATAC
Source organism: Mellivora capensis (assembly GCA_004024625.1). Taxonomy (NCBI): domain Eukaryota; kingdom Metazoa; phylum Chordata; class Mammalia; order Carnivora; family Mustelidae; genus Mellivora; species Mellivora capensis. The sequence goes on from PISX010008541.1 coordinate 51,874, forward strand.
TTGCATAGTAGCAATTTGGCTACTATCCAGTGCATCAAGCAAACAATTCCTAGGCAGACTCAGGTTGCTCTAGACCCAGCCCCTGGCTTCAGGAGAAAGCAAGAACATTAAGCTTTTAAATACGAGTTGCATGCTCTTTTCTCAAAGATGAATCCCTAGCCAGGTATAATTTATCTTTCCCATTTGATTTTAGACCTTGATGCCACTTGGAACCTGCCACTTGGAACAGGAGGCAACTTCTGATTTCTTCCTAGGCCTGCTCCTCAACTCAGGGTACCATATCAGAAAAGGGCACCATTATTGTTGTTCAAGCAAAAATCCCAGGAGGGACCTTGATTCCTGCCTTTCTCTAAGCAAGAGTCCTTCCTTATCCACACATAAGCCACCAGCAGGTTCTGCCATTTCTATACCAACATAATAGAATGTGGAGCTTCAGGGGCACCTAGGTGGCTCAGTTGGTTAAGTGCCTGCCTTTAGCCCACAGGTCATGTTCCCAGGGCCCTGGGATTGAGTCCCGCATCAGTCTCCCTGCTTGGGGGGGAGCCTGCCTCTCCCCCTCCTTCTACCTGCCATTCCCCTTCCCTTTGTCTGCCTCTCCCCTTGCTTGTGCTATCATATAAATAAAATCTTTTTAAAAATCCTTAAAAAAAAAGTATATGGAACTTCTCTTATCCCACCTGACAATCTCTCATCCCCACCCAATATCATCTCTTGCTTGAAACTCTCCAGGAACCCTTTGATTTGCCAACATGTTTTCATTCTTCTCCCCTACAATCCCTTTTCTACAGAGCTTCCAGAGTGATGGTTTCAAAAAGAAAATCTGATCATAAAACAGGCCACAGCCATTTCTTCTTAGAGCCTGTCAAGGTTGCCCACCATACTTAGGATAAAACTCAAACTTCTCCCCATGGTGTTTAAGATCATTCATTCCCCCACCACTTCTCCTTATCCACTCTGCCCTTCTCCTCACCCACTCTGCCCTAGTCACAGTAGTTTACTTTTCATTCCTCAGGTTTACCAAGCTCATTCCTACCTTGGGGTATCTGCATTAGCTATTCCCTCTGCCTAGATGCTTTTCCTGTTATTGCATGACTCACCCCTCCTCATCATTCAGCTCTCAGCTCATACCTCAGAGAGCCCATTCCAGAAGACCTCATCTGAAGTATCTTCTCACTGCCCAACTCATTCTAGCACACCTTGATTCTTTCCGTTATAGTTAACACACATGAAATTACCTTTTGTAAATCTTGACCTTTTCATTGTCTATTTGGCCCCTCTGGAATGGAATCCCTGAGAGCAGGGATCTTATCTGTTTTGTCCATCACTTTTTCTCTAGAGCATAAACAGTGTCTGGACCATGGGAAGCACCAGTAAATACAGGCTGAGTCACTGAATGAACCACCATTCATCAAAACTGTCAGTGGGAGCAGAGAGCATCTTTCGGACACCAGCCTCCTTCTTCTTACACTGACCTTTCCTAGCTCAGTTTGACTCCCTCTGGGAAACCCCATTCCCAGGAGAATGTTTCTCTTATCGCCCATGCTGCCATCCCTGTCCTCTCTTCTACCCTCTGTATTGTTCCCAAGGTACCAGTGATGAATCATGCTCAGACTTTCTTCATTTCAAGGCTCTTACATTTTTGCAGAGAGAATCTGAGAACTTTACAGTCTTTTAATCTCCAAAGAATGAGGCTCTCCAAGAAGGAATTTAGGGGTGAGGTAATGATTTTGAGAATGGTTTATTTGATTCACCTGTACCTTGATTTCCTTTTTAATCTCATCTCCCCAAATACATACAGGTGCACCTACCCCTCATAGTTCTTTTCCTAACACCCACAGTCTGAGCTGGTGGAGATGAGTTAGCAGAGCCAATCCCAGCAGTATAAGGGGAAAGTCCTGCCCTTTACCACTGCTGGGCAGAATGCTGAAATTCCAAGCCAGAGCTCTTGCCAAATTCCTACCATAGGTAGGTGACTCTAGCCTGAGGAGTGACACAGTCAAAGGCAGAGTATTCCCATGCTTTTGCGTAAGGTGATTTGGTTTTTTAGCTGCCTGGCAGTCTCTTGTATTCCCTGTGCCAATGTGTGCACCTGCTCCTCTACCCCTCTGTCTTCATACAGCAGCTTCTGCCTACACAGTCTGAGCAACAGGGCCCAGAAATGAAGCCGAGAGAAGCCATGTGGGGAACAAGGTGCCAGGACCCTTTCTCTCAACAGTGGAAGCTGGAACCTCCTCTCCTTCTCTCCAGGAGTTTAACAAGCTCTGCACTGTGCCCAGGCATGCAATTCCAAAATCCTCATAAAGCAAGCTCTCTGAGGCACCACATAAACCAGGCAGACACCCAAGCTCCATAGCCAGTGTGGCTCCAGGCACAGGTAAATCAGGCCCCCTTTGGGATCATGTGAGCTAGAGTTAATGCATGTGGGGACAAACCTTGGCTTCAGGGCCTATCCCTGGGGCTTATTCATAACAGGTTCTCTGTAAGTATCTCTTGGATTCATGAAGCATTTATGTCTTAGATATGTAGGTTAGCTCCAACTCCCCTGAGCATGGAGTAGGAGAAAATGGGATTTCCTTAAGTATAAGGGAAGGGAACTAGCTATAAAGCAGACCTTTAGGATATGGGGACTGCTTACTCCATCTCACCGAAAATAACTTGCAAAATGGCTCCCACCCACATATAAGACCAGACTAATGGAATGTGAATCCTCATTGCCCGTGTACACAATGTTGTCCACAAGTAACAATTTCATTTAACAAATATTTATTTAATAAGTACAGTATGGGGGAGGGGCTATGCTAGGTATTAAAGGTATAGCAGTATGTAGTTAGTAGTTATTTTTTAAGATTTTATTTGAGAAAGAGGGAGAGAGAGAGCAAGCATGAGTAAGGACAGGGGGAGAGGAGCAAGAGAGGGAAAAGCAGACTCACCACTAAGCAGGGAGCCCATCCATCCCAGACAAAGCAGAGCTTGATTCTAGGACCCTGAGATCATGACCGGAGCTGAAGGCAGACACTTAACTGACTGAGCCACCAGGAACCCCATTAAACTAGTAATTAAATTGGGTAAGTGCTAAGAAAAGTAGAAGATCCTATGAGGATATATGTTAGAGGGAATTGACCTATTTGAGGTTGCTAGAGAGACCACCATTTAAAAGCAACAGATAGGTAAACTGAGACCTGAAAGCTGAAAGGGATGGAAGAATGTTCCAGAAGAGAAAAATACAATGGAAAAGACACTGAGAGAAGCCTGAGGCTGGTCCACCAGAGAAAGAACTACAGAATTAGTGTGGGCAATGGAGAGACAAGGGATGGCTTCATGAATGGAGAAGCTCCCAATAACTGAAGAAACTGAGAAGACAATTCAGAATTCTAACTGTGTGATTAAGTAGCTCAGATGTAATTTTGCAGAAACTTTAGAGGAGGGGGAGGTCAATAAGGAACCCACTTTTGCAGGTGTTTAGGAGGTGGGGCTGGACCTCATCTGGCTCTTCCAGGATGAGCTAGGTAGGCAGAGAGCTGAAGGAAGATCAAAGACCCAGATATCCACCTAACCTCCTCCCTTCTCTCTCATCTGTTAGTTCATCTTTTACCATGTTTACATAGTGCCCCTCATGGAAATGTCTCTTGAGTGTCTTCTTTCCATCCCCACTGACAGGCCAAGCCCCCCATCACTGCTCTTAAGACTGCTTGTGGAGGGAAATTGGGGGGGGGGGGAGATGAACCATGAGAGACTATGGACTCTGAAAAATAACCTGAGGGTTTTGAAGGGGCGATGGGTGGGAGGTTGGGGGAGCCTGGTGGTGGGTATTATGGAGGGCACGCATTGCATGGAGCACTGGGTGTGGTGTAAAACTATGAATTCTGTTACGCTGAAAAGAAATTAAAAAAAAAAATCTAGGAAAAAAAAAAAAAAGACTGCTTGTGGCAACTGCCTCCAACCATCTCTTGCATTGTACTCTCCTAAGCATCCTGGGCTGCAGTCAGAGTGGCCTCTAAAACATGGATCAGATCACGCCTGCGTCCCTCCTTCCAGGAGCTCTCATCACCATGGTTATAAAGACCACACTCAGCCTGGCATATGCAGGCTTTTCAGTTTGTAATCTCCACTTGCTCTGACTCCTACTCATTGCCTAATCTCCCCTGACACCTTGCTTTTCCTGGGCTTGCCCTGCTCTCTCTCCAGCCCTGCCATAAGCTTCTCTCCCACCATTTTCTAGGGATGCTGGGGGACTTGCCACTCTTCCTGCACAATCTTATTTTATGGGCCAAGGGTATCACCAAGCCCCTCACTTTCAGCTGCGACTACTCACAGATCTCTTCTGCATACTACTTATAGGCAAACTCTCTTGAAATTATCTATATTTGTAAATGACTTTTCCAAATGTTTATGGCTCCATCTGATCTTCTGAGGCCAAGTAGCTAAATGTTGCCCAAGTACTTACTGAACACCTGCTGTGTTTCTAGCCCCGTGTCACCCACCAATCGAGGTACGAGGGCAGGCATGGGCTTTGCATTCATCACAACATAATGTCAGTGACATCACTTCAAGGAAGGAGGCTCTTTCTAAGAGGGTGCTGGAGATGCCATGTAAAGCTAGATCAGTACTGTATGTTTGACCATACTATTGCCATTCTTTTGTTGTTGTCATTAAAGTTTTCTGTGGGTTAAACCCCTATACTATGTGCTGGGAACTGTACTGTGTTGTTGCAAGCTGGATTTCCTGGAAAGCAGACCCTAAGACCGAGTTTAGTGCATAGGATGTTTCTTTAGGAGTGCCCTTGCTACCAATAGCTATAGAGGAGAAAAGGGAACCAGAAGGGCAGTGGGAGAAGGGAAGCTGTGATGCAGGCTCAACAAACACCATGATGCTCTAGAGTTTGAATGGCCCTGGGATGGTCTGAGATGGGTGTGTCTTGATACTCTTGCATTCATCAGTCCTCGGATGGGGGTCACCCTAGGACAGGGTTTAACTTTAGGCAGTGCACCTCCCTGCAGCTGCAGCAATGCCAAAGGGGCGGACAGCTGAAAGCTTCTTCTTCTCCCAGCAGCTGGGGCAACTGGTACTTTACTGAAAGGGGGTCTAGATGGCACATGGCAGGATTCACTACATAGCTGCTTTCCAAGTTGCACTTTGAAAACTTATGACGACCCAAGATGTAGATATTATCTCCATTTTACAGATGAGAAACTGAGGCATTAAGAGTATCATGTGACCAAAGTTGCACATGCTGGATTTGAACTCAGTTCTGGTTTCACAGCTTATGTTTGTGTCACTCTGCATTGTTCATCCCTTCCAAACAAGTAGGGAAGGGCTTACCTGTGTCCCCTCACCTACCATAGGCTGAGCACACAATAGACCAAGAGTCACTGAAATAATCAGGAGATCAGAAGGGGGAAGCAGTATGGGCAGGTCAGTCTGGGTATGAATAGTGTGCCACCATGTGTACCCACATGTCCCCACTTTGTTACTGGGACACTGCCTCATCCTAGGTTATATTCAGGACCCCAGGAGATGGTACCAAGGCTAGGACTCATTAATGAGGTTGTCAAATTTAACTAATAAAAATAGAGGATATCCTATTACATTTGATTTTCAGTTAGACAATAAGTGATTGTTTTACTATAATTATGTCCATATAATATTTGGGACCTGCTCCTACTAAAAAGTCATTTGCTGTTTATCTGACATTCATATTAACTGTGTGCCTGGTATTTTGTCTGATAACCCTACTCACAGTGAAGTGGGATCCCTATCCTCAAGATGATTTCAGTGACATAAAATGTTCCTCAGACCATTCTTTCTCAGTCTAAGATCCATTTTCCCACACCCAGAGTGTTTCATTGCACTGTTAAAGCTCATGCTTATTGTGCCGGCACCTCTGGGACAGTGGACCCATGAACTGTACTTATCACCCTCAGGATTCTACTGAGAGCAGGTTTTGGAGAATATGTACAAGAGAATACAGAAGAAGAGGAGGGATGACAGGATGTGGACATTACTAAGGGGGTGGAGGGCTCACGGTAAGAAGAAAAGGCTCATGGTGTGTGGGGTACCCTTGTGAGCTTCCCCATTGATTTTAGTCAGGCTCTGAGAGAAGGAGGTTCCAGTCTTTTAGGATTGCTCAACAGAGGATTTCCCCTCTCTGATTTGGAGAGTAACACTCCAGCTGCTCTGTCCCCCACAATGAGCCCCTGTCCACTGGCAACCAGTTGCATCCATGACTTGCTCGTGGGCCACCAAGTGGTATAGTTCTACTGCATCTGGAACAGACCCGGGTACTGCAAACTTCCAGCTTCACACTCAGAGTGTCCGCATCCTGTCATTGGCTTAGAACTTGAAGTCTCTTAGAGGTCTGTCATGAGGAAATGGCATGGAGACAGTAAAAAATGTCATCATTAGTGACCCGAGCTTCTTCTTTGTCTCCCAACTTTCCAGATGAGCCATTCCTTTTTATTACCCAGAGATTCATAAAAATGCATAAGTGAATGCAACAGCTTAAATAGTTTTCTTTTAGGAGTTTGGCACTAACTACATTAAACAAATTCCCTCAGTCCTTGGACAAGAAGCCATTAGATATGGACTATTACTTGCATTATCATTACATTCGTGGGTCATTATGAAAAATAAAAGTTCTAATCAGCATGAACATTTATAAAGTGCCATGATGGGAAATATGCCAGGCTGGGCTGTCTCAAATATCCAAACGAAACACAGTGAGTAATGACTTTGAACAAAAAAAAAAGGTTGAGCACAAAGAATCACTTGAACAAATCCCACTCAAAGTCATTAGCAATTAAAGGCTTTAGAAAAAAGAAGTCCACCCCCACCTCACCAGCTAAGCGCACTCTCTGAGCTCTCCTTGGTGCCCTGTGACAAGAATCACGGTCTTCAACTTCCTCACCCAGCCTCCAACTGGAAGGGGAGGACTTTCTGTGGTCCTCACAAGGTTCTAGGGAGCTCTGGGGTCCCTCTGGCATAGCCCAGAGGCCATGGTGGGTGGGTGGGGGCAGCTGCACAAGCGGTGTGGTGGACCCTGCTCCCCTGCTTTAATCCTATCCTTCCCCATGCATCTGTTTGCCTTGACCATAATCCTCTCTATAAGTTCCAAATGTTTCTGGAATGACCTTCATTTGCTTCCCTGACACAGGATGATTTTAAAGTGACCAAGCTACCTACTTATCATGTTATAGGGATCCTGTCACATCTGTGGGGAATATGGTTCAATCACACGGCTAGACTTTGGAGCTGGCACCAGGGCAGGGTCATTGACCACAGGCTGGATCAGATGAGACAGTTACCCTGGGGTGGACAGAAAGAGCCTGCATCAGGGGAAAATGGCAAAGTGTGCAAACAGTTGGGCCAAGGGTCCAGCAGAGAAGCTGAACCATTCCTGGGAGCCGGGACTCTCTCCAGGGTGGGCCTATGTTTGGAGCTACAGGAAAGGACCAAGGTGCCCATAAGATAGGAAAGTCATCTTTGAAGGCTTGGCCTCACAATGCCTCCATCCTCCTCTGGGATACTCTCCCTGACTTCCTAGGGTGAGTAGTTCATTCCCCAGGGGACCACTGGGTCCTGCACAGACTCCAGAGTAGATGGAAGTAGTCTTATTGTCCTTCTTGTTTCCATCTATTAAACTGTGTGGCCTCTGCTAGGGAAGGGTCATGTCCATATCAGCTCACCTATTCATCCATCCATCCATTCAATTAATTCACTCAACAGACTGAGAGTCGACAAGTTCCTTTCACAGCATCAGGTGTGTACTTTGTCTCTATATCAAGCACCTGCAATAGACCCTGGTACCCAGCAAGTACCTAAATAATGCTGCTGAATAAATGCACAGGTGACTGAGGAAGTGTTCTTCAAACAGGGCTGCATTCCCAGGTCGTGCTATTGCTGGAGGGCTGGAAGGAAGTGGTGCAGGAGGAAGGAGAGAATGATGTCATTGCCTTAGTCTCAGGTTCTAAACTGACTTAAATATTCCAACTGCTCAGCAAGGTCTCTCTCACTGTTCTACTCTAGCACAGGAAAACTCTTATTCCCAGTGCTGTTACTCTCCTGGATTAAGATATTTTCTTCCATGTTGCTAGTAATATGTTTACTAGATTACTTTTGCTTCTTTGTAGATGCAACACAATTTCTTTCTAGTTTTCTACACCCTGGATTGAAATTACTCTGAATTACCTACCTGCTTTATTTAGCAAAACCTCAAGAAGTCTTAGAGGAGGAGAAGTGTTCACTGTTGGTCTGTGTGACATTGCCTCCTCCGTGAAACCCCTTAATTTCCCTTCCCCAGGAGCTGCTCCCTCTCCAGCCTCGTCTGAATTACCTAGCCCTCCTGCTTTTCAGAGACACCCTGACAACACTTTGCCGAGCTTTTGTGATTTCTATAATATCCTTCTCCTAATAAAAACAACCTGCACTGCACACTGCATTTTAACTACAGTTAAACTCCTCCTCCCTTATCGTGTGTTCAGCAACTTCAGGGCATCCTAGCTATTATAAGTTATTATATGCTTAGCTGAACTTATTAAATTCCACTTGTCGCCAGCTTTGTTTATTTTCATTTCTGTAATGGATTCTGTGCCTCTTTGTGTATATTTTTCAACAGACTTTCTAAACCACCAGGAAGGGTAGGGAATGATACCTCACCAGGCAGTGACAGGTGGGCTTGGGGTGTCCTGGGGACAGGTTTCCCCAATGGCAGCCAAAGCACGATGGAGCCAAACCACACATCTAGGTCCCTCCAACCAACTCCCAGAAACAAAAGAGGCTTCTTTTGGAAAAGCATTTTTGAAACGGCAGGCCATGGTGGAGGCTGGGCCATCTCACTCACAGGCAATGATTTTCATCGGCAGAATGTTTTATAACATCATCTGCCCCAGGTGGGTGGGTTGTGTCATGAAAATCATTCTATCAGCTCCAGGAATGATATTCTTTGAACCCAAGAAACCTTCCTGTGCTTAGAAGGAACACCGCAATCTTGCCTGGAGCTTGTTAAACTGCAGAGGTTTGATCGGAACATGCAGACAAAGAGGGAATGTGTTTCAATTTGCTACCAGGGCCCTTGGGCTGGAGGCTGGGGCTGGGGCTGGGGCAGCCCCGGGCAAGGTGCTCTTTGAGCATGAGCCTCAGTAGTGGGAAGCGAAGCTGCATTTCCCACCACACACCAGTGTCCTTTGAGACAGTTGAGAGAGATTTCTTCTGACTAGTCCCCGGGGAGCCTATGCACTTATTCCAATGATTCAGCTTTGCTGGAACCATTTGGAGAGCTTCTCTCTGAGAACTGCCTTAAGAAGCTACGATCTTTCCAGCAAATGCTTTACATGGCCCATATGGACTGTGCAGAGCAACTGATTCATGCCATTTCTTTCTTTTAGAAACCCTATGTCCTTAGGAATCATTTTCTCTCATATGTGGATCAGAAGACATTAGGCACAGAGATGGTAAGGTCTCCCCACAGCTCCCTGATCCCTGTGGGCCAGAGAAGAAATCTGAAACCATGGTTCTCTCATGTCAAAGCCCAAAGTCTGTCTACCTACTCAGGTTTCCTATTTATAGCTGTCTAAAGTCACTGAATAAACATTTACTGAGGTGATACCATGTGCCAGATGCTCTGCTAGAAGCAGAGCTACAGAGGCTTTAGTAAAAATACATCCTCTCATCTAAAAGAAATCACAGCGTGGTGAAAAATCCCATAACTCAACTCCTCCAAGATGACAAAGCCACCAAAGAGTAGACGAGGAGCATGCAGGCACAGCAAATGGGCTTCCTGGGGGAGAACTGGAGGTGTGGGTCTTATTCACACGATGTAAGTTGAAATCTTTCTTCAAAGATGACAAAGAGCTACTGAGCCCCAAAGAAAGGGAAGTTGGTTGTTTCGGGCAAAAGAAAAGCTCTGTGCAAAGGCTCGAGGCAGGACAATGTGTAGCCTGTTGGGTGAATAAAGACGGTTTAGCGTGACTGAATTTCAGGCACAGCATACCATGGGGCTGAGGATGTAAGGAGGAGTCCAAGGTGTGTGTATGTATGTGTATGTATGTGTGTGTGTATGTGTGTGTGTGTGTGTGTGTGTGTGTGTGTGTGTATATATATATATGTATATAGAGTCCAAGGTGTGTGTGTGTATATACACCAAGTCCAAGGTGTATATATATATATATATATATATATATATATATATCATATATGTGTGTGTGTGTGTGTATATATATATATATGCAGTACATATAGATACTGTATCTTCTTTATCCATTATAATTCAGCTTTCGAAAAGGTAGTCCTGCCATTATGACACCATGGATGAACTTAGAGGACATGACACTAAGGGAAATAAGCCAGTTAGGGAAGGACAAATACTGCATGATCCCACTTATACAAAGTGTCTAAATGAGCCAAACTCACAAAAAAGAATAGAATGGTGGTTTCCAGGGGCTGAGGGGTGGGAGAAGTGGGAATTGGTTTTCAGTGGGTATGAAGTTTCTGTTATGCAAGATGATTAAGTTCTAGAAACCTGCTGTACAACACAGTTATAGTTAACAATATATATATTGTTATATTATTGTTAATATATATATTATTAACAATATATATATATTGTTATATATATTGTTAGTTATAGTTAACTCTAGGTAACTATATATAGTTAACAAGACAGTGCACTTTATAATACGTTGAGGATAGATCACATGTTAAATGTTCTTTAAAAAAAAAAGCCACAAAGGAATGCAAGGAAAATTTTGGGGGTGATGAATATGCTTAGTGCCTTGGTTGTGGTGATGGTATCCTGGGTGTATGCTTATGTCCAAACTCATCAGATATGAACATTAAATGTGTGTGTGTTTGTATATCAATTATTTCTTAATAAAGAAAAAAAAAAAGTGTGTGAGAGAGAGGTGTCCAACATCACCTAACTTCCAGAAAAAATTGTACTTTGAACCCAATCTGGCCAACTCTAACTGTACTACTTTGGTACTCTTAGTTTTATGGGCTCTGAAAACAATCTTTTTTTTTTTTTTTAAAGAAGGGGGAAAAAAGCCATGTAGGTACTTTTGATGTAATCAGAATAAGTATGGAATCTCCTAAGGGGATTGCTTTAATGCCAGCCCTCATTTGGAGGCCTGTTCACATTAACAAGAATCATATGTCTCTACCCTTTATAATTTCTAGCTGTCATCAGAAATAACTGAAAATATCCATTCTCCGGCAAGTCAGCCAGCAGCCTGTTGACAAACACCCAATCCTCTAATCTTCAATCAGACCAAGTTCCATGTCTTTCCCATGAGTAAGGAGGCTCTTGCAAGCACATCCCTTGTGCAAGCCTCAGCCTGAAAAAGGATGGTCTTAAAAGCTTCTGTTAATTTTATCTGGCTGGAGCACAGGGGAGCACGCTCAGCTCAAGAAGACATCTATTAAGTTGTCAGTCATGATATCATTTGCCTTAACAGTGTTTGGTATCTACGAAGCAGAAGCTGACAGACAGCACAAAGGCACTCTGTGAGGGAGACAGCGTGCTAATTAGCAGAGCGCCCTCCGCGTGCCTTCACTGCTTAGCAGAGCTGGACTCGTAGCATGTTGTTCTCCACTCTTCCTCCAAAGAGTTCAGGCAAAGTAGCAATTGGAAGTTTGCTATCAGAGCATCCTATATAAGTTCCCTCACAAATGATTAGACAGGCTTCCCACCTGCAGTTCACCCTGCCTTAGAGGGAGTGGGGGAACCGGCACTCAGCACACAGGACTATCCTTCCGAAAGCCAGAGTGGGGTAAAATGCAGAGAGACTAAGTCATGGGCTCCTAGGCAATGCTCTTCATCTAGTCCCTGGGAAGGTTTAGCGAGGTCCGTTCTAGGTTTTAATTGGCATTCTAAGAACCACTGTAGTGAAAAAGATGGGAAGGGAATTCCACAGGAGAACTGGATCTGCCTGCCAGAAATATCTATATTCATATAGGTGAGGATTATAAGGAGTCTGATGATTCTAAGCATTCTAACAGCTGCCACCGTTTTAGGTTTGTATTCTATATGCCACGCACTGTGTTAGATGCTTAATACACATTATCTTCATTCACAGCAGCCCATGAGGGTCCACTGTTGAAATGAGGGTATTGTTATTCCCATCAAACAGATAAGAAAATGGGGCTCTAGGAGCTCAGTGGTCACAATATCAGCACAAACTTAAGGAGCTTTCAAGTACTGGTTGATCTGCTACTCCTTGTGCTTGCAGAGTTGAAGGTTGCCTGCAACATCCCAATGCCCTTTTAAACAGATCATTACCTCTGATTTCCCATGAGGTGGATGGGATAGGTATTATTGCCATTTTACAGGTGGGGAAACTGAGGCCCAAAGAAATAGGTGCTTATTACCTGAGATGGCAATGGGCTCAGCTAGGATCAAGATGCCCCCTCCTGACTCCTGGGACTTCTCTCCAGGTCACACAAGGGCTCAACATTATTAGACCAGTCATTACTTGAACAGAAATGCCCAGAGATAAAGACAAACTAATTCTCAACACACATAAGGGAATCTGAAAATAAGAAAAATGATCACAGAAATCCTGGTGGATATAATTTCATTATTTATGACATTTCCTATAACTTATAGAGTTGGAGTCTTTGGCAGCTGGTGTGAGTTTGGCTAGGCGGGCCTAGTTCTGCACGACTCTTCTGCATTTGCCAACCACGTTCTGCTCCCTCCTACCCCTGAGGTATGGCTTTCTCACCCATGATCCTCCATGCCTCACTTCAGGTCAGGGGTCTTCTGTGAACAGCCTCCATGCCCTCAGGCACCCCCTCTCTTGGGCATCCCTTGTCCCCAGCAAGTGTCTCCATTCATCCTGATGATATTCACAATGAAACCATGAGCTTTGCCTTTCGTCTCCACATAAAGGAAGTAACTTAAGCCAAAATGAGACTTTGCAAATGTACATCTGGATGCCAAGATTTCCTAAGGAATGTGTACCTCCTAGCCTATTTACCTCCTTGTAAAAATCACAAATGATTATATTAAACAAAAGAGGTCAGTGAGTCTAAGAATGAACTGAGATATCCCAAATCTCAGGGCTCTTAGTGGGCTTTAGAACCTGGGACCCCTCTCTCATTTTACCTTTCTGGTTTTTGGCTTTTCCATTGATCAGATCAGAGAGACAAGGTTGAAAACTACACAGGACTAGACCCCTTCTGGGGGTCAGCTCTGCAGCAAGGGAAGTCACACCAGGGATTCAAGGAAGGGTCCTTCATGGCAGTGGAGCTGGATAGAACATAGACACTGATTCCTCTGCTTTAGGCAGTGGTGAGGATGAGGCAAAGACCATAGACACAGGCTTCACCCCTCCCCCCGCCTGCCGCCCTCCACTGTGTGCACAGGTGTGCTCTGTAAGGTTCACTGACCAGTCCAAGCAGGACTGTAGACTGGGTCCTGCATGGATCTGTTTCTAGGACTGAGCATGCACTCTAGCCCAGTGATCACGACTAAAGAAGAGGCAGAACCTAGAATGAATGCCAGGTCCTTCAAGGCCCACTTTATCTCTTCCTCTTCCAAGAGACTTTCCTGACCTTTGCAGCCCACAACATTCTCCATCCCTGGCCACCTCCATGGGAAGTCCTAGGCAGAAAGGAGCCTTTGGGCCCTGAGTCACTGGCAATCTCCTATGGCCATTGCTTTGGTGCATACCTGGGGTGGCCTTCTGAGTTTCCTTCCTTGCTGGAGGCCACAAAAAGGTTTTAAGTGAGATAGGGAGGGATCTCTTGTCATTTCCATGGTACCTAGAACATGGCTGAAGATTCTTGCAGGAACCCAATGCTAGCCTGTCAGGAGGCACAGTGGTACGTGGAGAGGGGCAGATTTGGGAGGCAGTCCCGAAGGTGTACCCCTTAACAAGTTACTTAGCTCTTGGAGATGAAGGTTGTCATGCCTACTCAAGTAGTTTTGGGAGATCAGAATGAAATAATAAAAGGACCTATGCTGCCCAGATTAGGGGTTCTCAAAGTGTGGTCCCTGGACCAGCAGCATGGGCATCAGCATCAGTGGGAACTTGTTGGAAATGCAAATTCTTGACCTGACCTCGAACCCACTGAATCAAAAGCCCTGGGATGGCAACTCACTAGGAACCTGTTTTAACAAGCCCTCTGGGTGATTTTGACGCACTGAAAGGTTTAAGAACCTTTGTAAGCACTAAGTAAATGTCAGTCTGTTCCCAGGCAGAGATGAAGGAATGACCTAGCTCTCTACCAGCTTTCAGATCTAGAGCTGAAGTAAGGAAGTGGCCAGTGGCCAGACCAGTCATGCTAGAACCATGATCATGAGGGGGACAAATCACTGGGTGAAGGAGGACAGTGTGGTTCCATGGACTTAAACATGAGCCAAGAATATGTCCAATTCGATCTAATCCAGTGAGAATGTGAGTGGTTGCTATTACAGAAAGTAATGAACTCACCTTAAAAGCAGGCACTCAATATGTGCTGATAGAGTCAGAGCCAGTTAAATATGGGCTGCCACTTAGATTTCTGCAGATCTGCTTTCCCCGGAGAGCAGGGGTTTTCAGTCCTGGCCATACATTACAATCACCTGGGGAGTTCTGAAAAATCCAGATACCCACACTGCACCCCTGACTAATCCCATCAGCACCTCTGGGAGGGATTGAGACCCCCGAACAAGACCTATTAACACTCCCCAGGTGATTCCAGGGTGCAGTGAACCCCCTGACCCAGGTGGGTGGCTCACCGACCGGCAGGAAGCAGAGGTATGCCATGTCTTCTTCATCCCTATCCCTCATCCTCTTACCCACCCCCCGCCCCAATCAGGTCAGAGATAGCCATTCTCAGTGCAGAGGCAGAAAGCTGGCCATTATCAAAAGTCACTTCTTTACAAAAACCTCTAGAGAAAGGAAGGGCAAATGCTATTCCTCCACCTTTGTAGGGAAAAAAAAAAATCCAAACCTCCCCTCGGAGATTCTGAGATATGTTCGATAGCTTGCCTGAGTTGTAGGGTGGTCAGAACTGAGCTGAGACATACCCCAAGCTGTGGTTTCCTACAACACGAGAATTTTCTATTGTGACATGCTCCTCTGCCTTTTTGTTAAATACTGAGCATCTACTACATGGCAGGCCCATGACGTTGTCCTTAATCCTTAGCAACCACCCTGCCAGATAAATATGATTATTCACATTCTACAAAGAGAAAACCTGAGTGCAGAAACATCATTGACTTGCTCAATATCATACTAATAGTAAATGATGGAGCTGGAATTGGACCCACGTCTTTTCTGTTTTAAATATAGCACCCTTTCCACTATACCATCTGCCTTTCTAGGAGAGGGGACATGAGAAAATGCCAACATGGCCTCTTAAAATGGACTTTGATTTGGAGCCATCACAACAAAGTAATTCAGGACCAGAAAAAGGTACATCTATGACTTCTAATTTTTCACATTCCTCTACTAGTTATTTTTCTTTTTATTTTAAGATTTTATTTATTCATTTAAGAGAAAGAGAGAAAGAGCATAAGCAGGAGGGAGGGGAGAGAGAAAGGGAGAAGCAGACTCGCTACCGAGCAGGGAGCCCAATGTAGGACTCAGTTCCAGGACCTTGGGATCATGACCTGAGCCAAAAGCAGACACTTAACCACCTGAGCCACCCAGGCGCACCATCTCTACTTTTCCTTCAAGGCCGGGCTGAACCAGGAGCAGAGAGGGACCTCAGATGGCCATACTGACCTTGGTGAGAGTAGAGGATAATACAAATTTACTCAATGGCTCACAGAGAAAGCCATTCAGAGCAAGCGTCCATGTGTTTCCAGGGCCCACCAAGCTGCAGGATAGCTGTTGACATGTCTTATAATGCCTCATTTGGTGAATCTGTCCTTGAGGTTTGATGTTCAAACTGAAGTTCCTATGTCTACCTGACTTCACTCAAGCGGTACATCCCCAGCCATGGTGCCTCAGGGCACCTGGAAGGTGCACCCACCTCAGGTGACTCTGACCCAAGAAGGATTCTCCTCCCTGAGCACTAGACTGGTGGCTGCATGGAGTCTCCACCTCCCTGGACAGGGCCAGACAAGTGGTCTAACACAATAAAGGCCCCATGGCTGGCAGCACTGTGTGGGCAGCAAAGCTTATTTCCTTTCCTACTTGTGCCTGTCCCTTGTTACAAGTTACTCTGTCCTCCCTTCAAGCACATGGGTCTCAGGAAAAATTGGCTATTGCCATTTTGGGTATATGCCATATTTGTACCCCAAAGCCTATTGTATTATCTCAGGATTTTGTCTCCATGGAGAAATGTCAGATCTCGGGAAATTAGACAGAGGGCTCCTGGCAGGTGGACATCTTACTGGAGGGCCCCTCACTTGCTGCACCGGCCCCTGGCCTTTGTGTGTACGCATATATACGTTTGTGCATGCTCCTTTCCTTAGGGCTTCTATTAAGTAAGAAAATTAACAAACAAATTACAGTAAAGAGAGAAAGCAAAAGGATTTGGAATCACACAGACCTGGATTTGAATGTCAATGCTGACACAGCATAGCCCATACACACAGTCATTTATTGATTCCCCATCTGCAGGACCGGGGGCAGGGAAGCAGAGCCTCCTCTACTGACACTGTCTGCCTCAGGAGGCTGGGTGAGAATTCAGGGAGGAGAGCCTGAAGGAGTGCTCTGTAAACCGCAGAGCTCTGTGTAAGTGCTAGCACAGTCCTAACAATGGCTACCCTTATTACATTTCTCTGTGATCTGCAAGTAAGCTAAGCCGCATACATTCAAATCACACTACTACTGTCCCCAACACATTACAGTCCCTGGGTTAGAGTCTCTGCATCAAGGGCTTATGTTCTAGGAAGGTGTTCCCAACCAGAGGGCACTGAGTAGTGGGTGCTAAACCAGAGGGAAGGAAGCATAGGAAGGGAATGCGGGTTCCAGAAAAGGGACAATTAACCTAGACTGTGCTCCAAAGAGACTTCATGGAGGAGGTACCCTTGAGCTTTGCCTAGGAGGATGTACAGGAGGAATAGGTTGGGGTTAGGGGGTTGGGGATGGTGGGAACTTTCCAAGCAAGCAGAGTAGTAGTATATACAATGAAACAGGGCAAAGAACAAACATACCATGTTTGGAATTTCACCTGGGCTGGTATCCATAAAGGTCTTCAGCCCCTTTTCCAAGTAATTTCATATCACTGGGCTCCTGAACTCCTACTGGGGCTGAGACAGGAGGAAGATGGATTTCTCCTTGCCCCTGATTACAGAGATAACCCTCATCAATGATTCCCTCTTCAGAATAAATCAACGTATCCCAGTACCTAGACCAAATCCTGGCATATGGCTGGTTCTCAATGTATATTTGTTGAATAAATGCCTTCAACCCCCAATATAACTTGGAGGCGGAAGGCCAAGATTATGATAAAAATAACCATAGAATATCAAATAGTCCTACGTTATTATAGCCATTTCATTTATAAATGGATTTCAGCTATCTCTTTGGTGGCCCACCATACTTTCTACCACCCAATCTTCACAATCCATGTCCGAAGTTAAACCCAGCTACTCTGGTCCTATCCATCCACAACTCTCCCTCCTCAAAGTTCAGAGTAAGAATAACATTCATTCCTTTAACACATGCTCCCTGGCAGGACTGTGCTCAGGTGACCCCTTAAGTTCTCCCATCCAATTCTCCCAACAAATATACAGGGCAGTTGACAGTCACCCCATTTTACTGATGGAGAAGCTAAAGCTCAGAGAAGCAAGGTGATTTTCCCAAAATCACACAGATATTAATAATCAGTCATGGTTCTAGCTCAAGTCCCTTTGACCCCAGAACCTGTGGTGTTTGCTACA
This sequence comes from Mellivora capensis, assembly GCA_004024625.1. NCBI lineage: Eukaryota > Metazoa > Chordata > Mammalia > Carnivora > Mustelidae > Mellivora > Mellivora capensis. The sequence goes on from PISX010008541.1 coordinate 69,689, forward strand.
TATGTGGTCAAGCCTCCACCTGGGTTGAAGCCAGGGGGGAAGACCACAGACCAAATAATAACAGTAGCAAAAAAAGTAACTACAGTGTATTGAGTGCCACATGTCCACTGATAAGGCAAGGTGCTATCACCTTCCTTAATCCATGCAACAAGATAAATACCATTGTATTTACCCCACAAGATAAATACCATTGTATTTACCCCACAAGATAAATACCATTGTTCCCACTTTACACAGGTGACCCTGAAGTTCAGAAAGGTTGAGTAATTTCTCTAAGGCACAGCTACGAAGTTGGGGAGTCAAGTCTGCCTAATTCCAGAGCCTGTCCTCTTACTGCAATACCACATTAGTGTCAACTATACATGCAACAAGAATTGAGGGAGAGATGTGCTTGCTTTCAAGAGGAAACCAAGATCCTATTGGGGCTTGACAATTCCAAATGATATATATTTTTAATTACTAGAGCATGGTTGCACAGCCAAATCATTTCAAGCAGGCTGTGGCTGACAGGCATAGTCAGCCTCTCTCTTTTTCATAAGCTCTAAAGAAATTGCTCATTAAGAATGACAGTGACCCTCACTCTACCTTCCTGGATCTAAAACCTTCAAATCTTCTTAAGTCCAAGATAAATAATGACTTACTCATATTAATGCTCCAAGATAGAAACCTAAATCTCCTAAACGTATGTCTGCATTCACCAGTGCTATCGAGGTGAACAGCAGAATATAGCTTGGTTTGGGGTTATAAGATTTTAGAGATTTGGGTTTAAGCCACATTCCTAAAATGAAGGAGTCCCAGACAGGAAGAGACCCATACAACATAGCCCATTCTTTTATTGGCCCCAACTATCAAAAAAGATTGACATATAGACTCCAACCTCAGTGTCATAAAATGTTCCACCAGATTAACACCTCTATTCACCAAAAGCCAAATGTTACTGCTCCATGCATGATCATGTGTGCTCTGCTATGGTTCTGCTCTCAGTGTGTGATAAGGCTGTTTGTGTGGCCCCGTGATATCTGCTCCCATTCTCCCCCTTCAGATGCATTTCTTTGACATCCTTAGAAGCTCAGGTGTTCACGAATTTCTCCCAGACAAACTAGTCTATGGTTAGACAATGTGAGACAAAAACACTTCAGAAAGTACACATTGGGTCAACTTCATTCTCCATTCAGCTCCATATCCTACCTTTGAGGCTGGCCATTAGGATTATATGGAGAAAAACTGTGATGGAAACTTTGCACAGTTCCCCAGGGTGTAACACAGAAGAGGAATGGAATGCAATGACAGACATCAAAATGATTCCAGAAGGAGCATCTGGGTGGCTCAGTAGGTTAAGCATCTGCCTTCAACCTAGTCGTGATCTCAGGGTCCTGGGATCGAGCCCTGCGACAGGCTCCCTGCTCAGTGGGGAGTTTGTCCCTTTCCCTCTGCCCCCACTTGTGCTCTATCTCAAATAAATAAATATTTTTTTTAAAATTTCCATAATCAACAAGTTTGGGAAACAGTGAATGAAACCAAATTAAACAGGTGTCTTAACTACATACAGATCTCAGAGTCTTTTATGTGTAAGTAGGCATTGTATAACTCCAAAAATGACCATGATATCTAGCAAATCCCCAATATATCTGATCCTTTTAAAAAGCATCACCTTGAACTAGTGCTATCTTATGGAACACCCACTTGGAAATACCCTCTAAACCTTTCTTGAAGCATTTTTCTTTGCAAAGTGAACACATCCTGGGGCAAGAAATTCCATGTGTTCCCCATTCTAAACTGTTCTTACATGCACTTCTCAACCTTCCTTTTACAACCTAACTTGGGAAATCCTTCACAAGCCATCACCCAAGGGTTTGCTGCATGTATTTTGGAGTGTTTGATGAATACGACGTCCCCCGATGGATTGGTGGAATGATAGCACATGCATTTGGGCACTAGGTGACAGCTGCTCCCCACACCCCACCCCAGCCCAGCCCTGAATGGATGGTCTGCTCTGCACATTCTGTTGTCTGGTGGCCCCTGTGCTGCACAGGAGAAATCTATAGAGAAAATGCTCAGCAAGTGTCAAATTGTCTCCTCCTAAGCTGAGGCCCAAGTGAGAATTCCCCCTGCCCAAAGAGACCTGATTAAAAACCCAAGCTTTCTCAGTTTTAGCAGAGGCCAGGTTTCTATGGAAACATTATTTTAAGGACCATTGGGTGGCATCATGAGCCCTGTGCATGGTTGCTCTTCCCAAGAAGCCAGTTGGCTGGAGTAGGGGCTAAGTTTGACCTGTTGCACGAGGAAGAGCTGCCCTGTCTGATGTCATCCAGACAGCAGAAAGCCATCTGAGCAAGAGATAGACTCAGGGTGCAGAGCACTCTGCAACTCCAGTGAAAAGACTTCTAAGTCCAAGGGAAATACCCAGCTCAGAGGATAGGCATATAAGCAAGAAGGAAAAATAAAGGTGTCTTCAGTGCTTATCACTATTTGATTAATGCAAGAAACTGTGATTCAGAGGCAATGAAGTTACATCCTAAAGGCCTCATACGTAAGCCCCTTAAAGATGAGGGTCCAAGCCAGGTGAGAGCCTTGATTTCAAGTCAGTTGCTCATTCCACTGTTCCTGCAACCAATTACCCAAGGGCCATAAGTTAGAGGAGGGGGGTGAATATCCCATCAAAGGTCTGACTTCTCAAGGTCCAAATTGTAGTCAGATGTGTCCTATTATGTCCACGGTGGGCTGTAAATATTCTTAAGGACAGACCCTATTCTCTCATTTCCAAAGAAATGTTCCAGGTTTTGTTTACTGCATTGAATGTCCTGCATAGGGCACCTGTATTCCCATATCCCAAGCTTTTTTAGTACTGTGTGATGTGGCTGGCCTCCCAACATCATGTGTGCATGGTCTCAAACCTTGTGATGAAGGCAGACTCCTGGATGCCCCACTCTGGCCATACTCCAGGTGTCAGCCTTCAGATGGTATGGGAGTGACCTGGGCCCTTCTAAGGCATACTTCCACCCAGTCCTTGTTACTGACTTACCAAATGTCAGCTGCCCCCAGGTCTCTCTGGGACACTTTGGCTATAGATGGAAGTAGCCTAGGCATGGATCAGGACTTCGTCTCTGATTCCACTGAAGAATCAGGCCTCTGCGTGATTTCAAAGTCAGCAGATAAATCCTGCCCCACTAAGCAAACATTTTAAGAACACACCGCATCTTGACATTTATAAACCCTTTAAAATAAGGGCAAAAATATATCCCTTTCCAAAGAACACATGTTTCAATATCTTCTGTATGGAATATCCCTGGGGTGGACTAAGGGGTCGGCTTTGCCATCTCCCACAAGGACACACACACAATTCCAAGGGAGCAACTATCCTCTGACTGTGGATATTAGTTGTATTGCTTTTATAAGAATTGTTTTAGATGGCCTTTGCTTTTAATGTTTTTCAACTTTAAGACATATAAAAATGTTGTAAAAGAACTCACTTCTCTGGAGCACCTACTTTGTGCTACACTTTCACAGGTCATCTGGTTTCATCCTTATGACATCCTACTGTGCTCAACTTCAGCCAGGACACTGAGTTGCAGAACAGTAAATAACTTTCCACACCCAGAGAGTGATAAAACAGGGACCAGAAAATGGGCCCCCCCAAAGTCCACAGCCCAGGCATTTTGTCCCACCCCATACTTTCCCTCCTCTACATTTCATAGCACAGGAGAATTATTTTCTCTTCTTCTTCTGTATGGGGAGATAAAGTTGGTTTGCAGAGTATTTTTAGAAGATTTATGCATTCTAAGTGAGGTTACTTGTATTAACTTGAAAAAAATAAGAAGGTGCATATGGATCTATTTGTTATTCACCTTCAAACATAGAAAAAAGAATCAATTATTTAAGTTCTGTCGGTAAAAATCATAGAAATCAGAGGAAGGCATTTCCCCTAAAGTGAGGAGTCTTTTACATTCTTGCCTCCTGTTAAACTTCAGCCAACATGATGAGTTATGGAAGCCCGCCATGCAGAATAGCGATATGTATCATAATTGCAGCTCTCCATGTGAGCTATCTATCAGAAACCTTAATGTAATTGCCAGACTGAATCCTAATTCATCTCTGAGAGAGGCTTATTACTTTGGGGGTGTTGTATCACCTGCTTTTAAATCACACACAAGTATAGCTGCAATGATCTATTTAGTCTTCAATGTTTTTAACATCGCTGCCTGTGTCTACATTAATTCCCCATTGCCATCCAGTTCAGACAAAACCCTAGTCAACCATAAGGCAATTTTAGGCCCCTCTCTGTGTTTGTGTACCTACCCTTGTCTCTTTTCATCCAGTCTACCCTCCTCAACACAAATGCCAGAGTGAGCTTCCCGAAACACAGGACTGCCTGAGCCATGCCTTGCACAAAAGCCTTGACTGACTCCCCACCCTCAGTAGGCCACATGACCTGTCACCACCCAGGCCACGATCTGTGCATCTCATCTCATCTCACATCTCCACCATCTACAGGCAGAAGCGGAATCAGAGACAACACTGGAAGCAGTCAATGTCAGGCTAGAAACTCTCCAAGGGAGTCAGGCCTGACTGTTCCCTCTAAGGGGCTACAGAGATTTTGGACGTGAAACACAAATGTGATGACTTCTTTTAGGATACAGAACAAAAGGACAAAAATGTCAATGTCACGATAGAGAAAATGATAAATGCAGACAACTCCAATCATCAAACACACACATAACTTGTATTCCAGAAGAAAATACCAGTCCCAACTATACCCTGTAGATACAACAAATAGATACAAGAGAAGAAATTTTCTGAGTTTAAAAAAAAAAAAAAAGACCATAAGTCAATCGGAGAAAGACAACTATCATATGATCTCCCTGATATGAGGAAGTGGAGATGCAACGTGGGGGGTTTGGGGGGTAGGAAAAAGAATAAATGAAACAAGATGGGATTGGGAGGGGGACAAACCATAAGAGACTCTTAATGTCACAAAACAAACTGAGGGTGGCAGCGGGGAGGGGCGTAGGGAGAGGGCAGTAGTGTTATGGACACTGGGGAGAGTATGTGCTATGGTGAGTGCTGTGAAATGTGTAAACCTGGCAATCCACAGACCTGTACCCCTGGAGCTAGTAATACATTATATGTTTATAAAAACATAAAAAAATTATTTTAAAAAATGACCTAAAAGAATCACTGCATCAAAAAAAAACAAAAAACAAAAAACCACCACCAACAACAAAAAACCTTGAGGAAACTCACTTTTAGTAAGCTGCAAAAATTTGGATTTGAAAGGATAAAATATGGTCTAATAAGTACACAAGCAAAAATCACAAATGGGTTTGCTGCGAAAGAAAATACAGTCAGATTGCCCTCAGACTTCTCATTTGGGACACTATCTGCCAGTCACAGATCTACCAAGTTGTCAAAGATAGAGTGTTGTGACCCAAAACCAGAATAGCAGCCACAGTGTCCATCCTTGGGGGCAGAGGCAAGGGCAAGATTACCTTCATTGTATAAAGGTTAAGGAAACACACCCAGATGTGCTCTTCCTGGTGGTGATGGTATCCAAGTACATCCACGGGAATGAACTCAGTCCATCAAACAGTAGCAAAACGAAGAGCTCTGGAATGGGGAACTATGGTGTAAAATGACTGTCAGCGCTGAACCCCCATTTAATCCATGATCCAAATATTGCTTTGAATGAGGCTACAAAACCACAAAGGTCAAAATTTCTTGAAAACAAAGAGACTAATATAAAATTTGCATTACTCACAGAAAAGCATCACCCGTTTCTGCTTCCTGGGATCAAGGACCCAGCAGGCTGGGTCCATCCCCCATCCCAACTACTTCCTGTGCTTCTCTCTATCATAGCACTCATTCCACTGACACACTCTTGTTTCACGTTTTCTTTGCCATTGGAAGAATGTGAGCTATTTTATTCATGTCTTTCCCCCCGGTGTGGCATATAGTTTGTAGCCGTGAATGTTGATTGAAAGAATTAATGAGGAAAATGACACATGTTCCTTCATTATACCCCAGGCAACCTTCCTTGAGGGCATGACCTCTGATTCCTGGCAAGGCTTTGGTGGGTGCTTCATGGACTGTACATTTAATACCTACTCCGAACATCAACAAAACTTCCCTCAATGTCTCGCTTAAAAAAAACCCAGTGGGGTGCTCACTACCTGGAACCCCAAGAAGCCGCTAGAGTGTGACTGCAGAGGGCCCACCCAAGGGGGTTTTTGCCGCCATGCTGAAAGTCTGTTCTTGGCCCTCTCATGGGCAGAGATAGAAGCTGAGGCTCCCACAGGTTGCGTGGCATTTCCAAGTGCATACTGTAAGGGATGGGCGGGAGCTGGCTGCCTGTTCTCCTCCACTTTCTCCTCCTCACCCTCTTCTGGAAAGCTGTGTCAGAGACAATCACATCACGCTGCACAGTTTTATCTCCTGAATGTCAGCAGCCCAACCTGGCACGCGTCCCACTGGGCCTCTCGCTTAGGCTGCTCAGTATGCTGCGGAGGGAACTCATGCTCCCTGTACATTAGGCAGTTCGGTTTACCAGGAGCACTCGGTGTCCCCTTGATGAATGGGGACCTGGTTGCATTTACATGAGAGGGGGCCCAGGAGAGTGGGCTTCCTACACGTGATAAGGGGCCGGGCGATGCATCACTTGCTCTGCCAGCATGCGGGAGTCAGGACTGATGAATGGGGCTCCAAGAGAGAGGCCTCAGAATGGCACCAAGTTTCAACACACCAGGCCCACCAGATGTGGTGGCTGATTAGGGGTTCACGGAGACCAACCCCCTCAAGATCCAGTCACTCATACACTCCCTCACTTGTCAACAGCCTGCTGAGCACCTGTCAGAGCCAATGCCTGCTAGATCCTGAAGATAGATGGAAGATAGAGATGGAAGCTACCCACCTACCATCCAACAATGAGACCATTAATTACTAGACACTTACTGTGCACCAGATACCACACATGCTTCATCTCCTTGACTCTTTACCACTTCCCTGAGGGGTAGGTAAAATCTTTATTTAAAGAATGGGAAAACTAAGATTAAGAAAGAGTAACTAAGCATGCCAAGATAGCACAGCTAATTAGTAAAAAACAAAACAAAACAAAAACCTGGGTTTGAACTCAGGTCCACTGACCCCAGAATCTTTGCTAGTAGTTCTTCTGCAGATATGTGGACAATGGTGGCTACTCTACAAGTAGTACCCTGGAATGAGTCATACATTCTGCAAGCTTTGTCTGTCTTTATTTTTATGACAACCTCCTGAGGTATTCTTTTCCTGAGGGAACCAGGGATCAGAGAGGTGAAGATAATTAACCAAGGGCACACAGCTTGCCAAGGAGTTGAAAACTACTCACAAGGGTGCCACTGGGCTGCCAAGGGAGTGGCAAGGAGAGGTGTTTATAGGTCTTTGGTCTGCAAAGTGGGTGCCTCTGAATAAACCGCCTCACCCCATGTGTCCCCCACACAATGACAATGGTACAAGTTACATTCTAAGAGGTGGTAGGAATACCATCTTGATAAGGTACTATACTCAAACAAGATGTCACCATGGGGGAGGGTGGAGGAGGAGTACATAGAATCTCCCTGTGCTCACTTTATATTTTTTTATGAGCTTATAACTAGTTCAAAATAAAAGGTTTGTTTTCATTGTTTTTTTAAAGTGGTAGGAATCAATTTTTTAGTTTTTTTTTAAATTTTTTATAAACATATAATGTATTTTTATCCCCAGGATACACGTCTGTGAATCACCAGGTTTACACACTTCACAGCACTAACCATAGCACATACCCTCCCCAATGTCCATTACCCTACCCCCCTCTCCCCTCCCCCTCCCCACAGGAACCCTCAGTTTGTTTTGTGAGATTAAGAGTCACTTGTTTCTTTTCTTCTTTTCCTACCCCCCCTAACCCCCATGTTGCATCTCCACTTCCTCATATCAGGGAGATCATATGATAGTTGTCTTTCTCCGATTGACTTATTTCACTAAGCATGATACCCTCTAGTTCCATCCATATCATTGCAAATGGCAAGATTTCATTTCTTTTGATGGCTGCATAGTATTCCATTGTGTATATATACCACATCTTCTTTATCCATTCATCTGTTGATGGACATCTAGGTTCTTTCCATAGTTTGGCTATTGTAGACATTGCTGCTATAAACATTCGGGTGCACGTGCACCTTCGGATCACTACAATTGTATCTTTAGGGTAAATACCCAGTAGTGAAATTGCTGGGTCATAGGGTAGTTCTATTTTCAACTTTTTGAGGAACCTCCATGCTGTTTTCCAGAGCGGTTGCACCAGCTTGCATTCCCACCAACAGTGTAGGAGGGTTCCCCTTTCTTCGCATCCTCGCCAGCATCTGTCACTTCCTGACTTGTTAATTTTAGCCATTCTGACTGGTGTGAGGTGATATCTCATTGTGGTTTTAATTTGTGTTTCCCTGATGCCGAGTGATGTGGAGCACTTTTTCATGTGTCTGTTGGTCATCTGGATGTCTTCTTTGCAGAAATGTCTGTTCATGTCCTCTGCCCATTTCTTGATTGGGTTATTTGTTCTTTGAGTGTTGAGTCTGATAAGCTCTTTATAGATTTTGGACACTAGCCCTTTATCTGATATGTCGTTTGCAAATATCTTCTCCCAATCTGTCAGTTGTCTTTTGGTTTTGTTGACTGTTTCCTTTGCTGTGCAAAAGCTTTTGAACTTGATGAAATCCCAATAGTTCATTTTTGCCCTTGCTGGTAGGAATCAATTTAATTTAACACTTACTAAACACCCAAATTGGGGTCAGCTCTTTGCCAATGTCAGGAGAAACAGAGATGGCCACTCAGTTTCCAGGACTATAAGTCTTCAAATACACTGGAGTTTACATACCCTAAAATGTGATGACTTCATGCTCTCAAACCTCCTCACTGTGGAGACACTATCTACTCTTCCTGCTGAGAATTTAATTATTTATCATGTCTGCACTTCTGATGACCTCATGTGTTACTCTCACATGATCCCCTCAGATCAATCCCCTTCCTCGGGTCACAGAGCAAGGCATCTTCCATGTGCTCCTCTTGGTGAACCTTCTCTTTTCTACCCAGGTCTGTGCCCCGGGGTCACATAGGCCCTCTTGTTTAGCTCCCTGGCCTACCCTCTTGCTTTGGGACTCAGTAGTGGGGACTACTGCAGGGATTGAAGGAAAGAGGGGTAGAGGTTGAGGTATTTTATTTACTGCTCCAGCCTCTCCTCTTGAGGTCACAGCAACATGGCTGTGTCCCTCCACTAAAAGGAAGGTCATGGCTCCAGTAAGGAGACCTTCCCTACCCAGCTTTGTCTTCAGGCTCCCTAATGAGTCCTTCCCCTTCAGGCCTGGGGGTGTTCGCTTGCCATGCCTACCCACCATATCTAGACTAGGGTGCCACACTATCTCTTGTCGCTTACAACGCCCTGCTCAGGCTTCTGTAAATAATCTCTTTATTAACCTTGCTTCCAACTACCTAATTTGAAGGTGCCATCTGTTTCCTACCAGGATGCTGTCTGATACCATCTCTGAGAGCAGAAACTATATTTATTTCATGTATTGTTTCATTACCTACAGTATCGACCACAGAGCAGAGTCAGGCCCATAGTGGGTGAGACCTACCCAACTGAGTATCTTTTCACATGCCCAAGAGTTGGACTTATGGCAAATGTATTTAAATTGATTTTTTTTGCAAATGAAATTCTATGTTAATTGGGAGAGCTTAATGCTTCCTAATCTATTTTGGGGACAAAGATCTCTCAGGAAATCTGATGAAAGCCACAGACCTTCACCCTAGAAAAATATACAAATGTATGTGTTCACACGTATTTGCATAAATTTTCAGGCGATTGGTCCATAAACCAGAGGTTAAGAACCCCTGCAACGAATCTGTTTTTTATTAAAGCAGAGAATCCTATTGTGATGTGAGTATTTGCTTCCTAATTCCAAGACACAGTCAATTCTAAATGCTTTACTATGAGGACGATGATTTAAATGGGGATGTCACTTGGTTTTACAAGTCCATGTAGTATCACAAGGCTCTGGGTAACACAAAGATTCTAGAAGCCTATAAAGGACAGAAGAGAAAAATAACAGCAACTCGCATATACTCCGTGCCCAGGACTGGCTACTTGCTTTACAAACATTAACTCATTGAGTACTCACAACCACCTCTTGATGTCAGTCCTGTTCTTACAGTGCCCTTGTCTCCTCAAGCCCATGAGGTTAAACTGGCTCTTTCCATCCATTACTAAGAAAGTCAGCAAGAGTGTGAGAGCCACAATTTCTGGCAGTACGCTCATCCCCCCTTCAACAGCACTTGGCTCTGAGCACTGTGCCTCTCTGCTCTGCTGTGTGCATTATAGTCACCTGTTGTGCACCACCCATGCCATCAGACCAGTGGTTTTCAACATCTTTCCCATGGTAATACACTTGCCCCAGAATATAGACTGTAGCATGTTAGGAACAATAATTAGACCTAGAATGTACTGAGAAAGTCCTGTGTTACTGAACTAACCCCATGCTAAGAATTTTACAAACATCATACCTGTTAATCCTCATGACAATCCTATCATTAAGAGTGTTATTATTCCTATTTTAGGATGGGGATGTAGAGGTTAAGCATAAGCAATTTACCCCAGGTCAAAGAAGGCTAATAAGAAGTGGATCTGGGATGTAAACCTTAGCAGGTTTCCCCCAGGTTATTACTGCCTTCCAGGGTTAAGATAATGCTGTGAGGGCATTCTCACACAGCCCATAGCACTGGCCCTAACATCACCCCTTTATTTCCCACTCAAGAATGCATCCTGGTGGGGCGTCTGGGTGGCTCAGTGGGTTAAAGCCTCTGCCTTTGGCTCAGATCATGATCTCAGGGTCCTGGGATCGAGCCCCACATCAGGCTCTCTGCTCAGCAGGGACCCTGCTTCCCTTTCTATCTCTATGCCTGCCTCTCTGCCTACTTGTGATCTCTGTCTGTCAAATAAATAAATACAATCTTAAAAAAAAAAAAAAAAGAATGCATCCTGGTACAGAAGTGAGGAAAAGTAACATTATAATGATAACCTTGAATTAACCTCTAAACTTTTTGAGTTCATTAATTTGCTAATTTCATTGTTTTAACCTCGGATGGGAACATAGTACTTCCACATCCTGATGGATGCCAGCCCAGTTGTGAATCTGCACACAGTATCAATGGCCCACAGGGCTGGGCAGGATCTAGGTATGACCATCTCTGTGTCCCCAGCACAGCTCCTCTCGTAGTGAATATTTAAATAAATGAATGAGGGATTACTTGAGCAAGATGGCGGAGAAGTAGCAGCTGAGACGACATCAGGTAGCAGGACATCAGCTAGATAGCTTATCAAACCATTGCAAACATCTACAAATCCAACGAGAGATCAAAGAGAGGAAGAACAGCAATTCTGGAAACAGAAAATCAGCCACTTTCTGGAAGGTAGGACCGGTGGAGAAGTGAATCAAAAGCGACGGGAGGATAGACTGCGGGGGAGCGGCCGGCTCGTGGCAAGCGGCGGAGCAATGGAGCACTAAATCGGGACTTTTAAAAGTCTGCTCCACGGAGGGACATCGCTCCAGAGGCTAAACCGGGGTGAAGCCCACACGGGGTCAGCGGGGCCCCAGGTCCCACAGGGTCACAGAAGGATCGGAGGTGTCTGAGTGTCGCAGAGCTAGCAGGTATCGGAGCGGGAAGCCGGCCACAGAGACAGAGCCTAGGAGTGAGCTCTCAGCTCGGGGTTACCTTGAACCGGTCGCAGGCTGGGTGAGCTCGGAGCGCGGCCAGAGGCGAGGGAGATGGGAGTAGCCCGGGCTTTTCTCTGAGGAGTGGAGCCCCAAATCTCAGCTCTTCCGGGCCAGAGACTAGGAGGCCGCCATTTTCATTCCCGTCCTCCAGACTCTACGGAAAGCGCTCAGGGAACATAAACTCCCGAAAGTGAAACCGAGGGGATTACTTAGCCCGGCCCCTGGTAAGGGCGGTGCAGCTCTGCCTCAGGCAAAGACACTTGAGAATCACTACAACAGGCCCCTCCCCCAGAAGATCAAAAGAAATCCAGCCATGACCAAGTTCACTTAACAAGGAGAGCAGCGGAACTCCAGAGGAGGAGAAAGCAAAGTGCAGAATTCATGGCTTTCTCCCCATGATTCTTTAGTCTTGCAGTTAATTCAATTTTTTCATTAAAGGGCATTTTCCTAGGGTCTTTACCACCCTTTTAGTATTTTATTTGCTCCTTCATATAATCTTATCTGGAAAAAATGACAAGGCGGAAAAACTCACCACAAAAAAAAAGAACAAGAGACAGTACCAAAGGCTAGGGACCTAATCAATACAGACATTGGGAATATGTCAGATCTAGAGTTCAGAATGACAATTCTCAAGGTTCTAGCCGGGCTTGAAAAAGGC